>JAODAL010015442.1:0-83875 GCA_025379985.1 Phyllomedusa bahiana
GAAACCCCATCCGGGCCCCCCTTCCCCCTTTTTGCGGAGACCCGCCCAAACAGCCCTACCTGTGTGGGGACGGTCCCCAAGACGTTTAAAATTTCAACAGGGCCCTTTCCCCTCTGGGCACGTGATGCCACCATAGGCCCTTTGGGGAAAAGAACCCGCACCATCCCCCTGGGGTTTTTGTAGAGCGGGGCCCCCCGACCCTGAAGCCACCGCCCCCACCCCCAGGGACTTCCACCCCCGCCCCCCCAAGTAGTTTGAAAACGAGATATCCCACCTTTGGGGCCGTGCTTACTAGTCCTTTGGTCGGGGGTCAGATGGATTTTTTGGCCCCCAGATGCAGACAACCCGTTTGAAATTTTAGATGACAGGGTGGCTGCCAGGCAGGGGACGGTTTTTTCGGGCAAAGAAATGCCTGCTCGGCATCTGGTATTGGGGCGGGCGGGGCCATAAAGGGCAACCCCCATCTGTGTCCACCAAACAAAGGCAACATTTCCAAGACCAAAAGCCTGGAATGCCGACTTTTCAGGCTTTTGGCTTTGGGATGGTTTGGGTTAAAGTTTTTTTCTTCTGCTCCCAAACCTGGAAGCCCCGAAGGCTGGCTGCTAACGGGCCCGCTGTAAAAAAACGGCGTCCAGGTGGGCAAACTGGGGGGGAAGGAAAGGGTAGGATGGGTCCGGTGTCCCCGGGTGGCCCGGGGGGGGCCCCGGTGGAGGCAGAAGCGGAGGCTGACCCCTTTGATCAAACTCTGAGAGCCCAGGGGCCACCCCTGAGAACGTTTTGGTTTGGTGGGGGAGGAGGAGGAGACGGAGCCCGGGGGTTTTACAGGGGTTTGGAAAGGCCCGGCGCCCGGTCGGGGCCTTTTTTTTGGCCAATGTTTCCCCATTTCAACTCTTTGCATTCACTGCTTTTGGGGACTAGACATGTTGGTGGGGAAAAACCATTTAATTTTTTCCTCTACTTTGCTTTTTTACGGCAAAGGCGGCATATCCCATGGGCTGGGTGAATCAGAGGCTTGCTCAAAAAAAGGGCCCAGGGTTTGAGGGGGTTCCGGACCTTTTTGAGGGGAAAGGGCGGGGTTTGCGCTGACCGTGGCGGGCGGAATCAATCAGCGGACTTCCGGGCCCCGCCCCCCCCCTTTTTGTGGGGGGACCCTATTAAACACTACCCCATCGCCCCTTCCTCCTCTTTCCACTGATAATGCGCCGCAAGAAAAAATTCTGGGGAAAAGACCAGGATGGATCCACAATGTCGTCATCATCATCATAAAACAACGGGTGACTTGGCCCTTTTCCTGACTTTCAGCACCAGAAGCTGGGGGCCCTACAAAAAGGGGGAAATGCAAGGCGATGCCGACCGCTCCCGGATTTTTGCCAAATTTGACCTCTTCCTTCACCTCCTCTTTTGGCTTTCTTAACGGGCGCCGGGCAGATTTTAAAAAAAACCCTCTTGATCTTTTAAAAAAATCCTTCGACACCAACCGCTTTTTTGCATCAAAGAGGTTTTCAGACAATGGATTATCCACAGGTGGGTACACGAGTTGACTTTTTGGGTTCCCTCATTTTGGGACGGATGCTGATAAAGCGAGACACATTTGGGGCCCCGTGATTTTGCGGGGACGAGGGGGGAAAAACTGCTAGATGCAGGTTGCATTAACCACAAAGGGAAACAGTTTGGGCAAACCGATTTTTTCGTTACTTAGATTCACAGGGCCCCCCGCCCCCACTGACGGGCCTGACGGCCGCAACTGACGTTTCCGCTGCGGTGTTGTCGCCAGCACGGAAAAACCACCTCTCCCAAACCTCTACCTTCCATGTGCTACCCCCCCTCTTGCCCATACCACCTGAAATTTGGGCCCCAAAGTTCAGAAATAAAAAAATTTTTGGAAAAAGGTAGGGAATATTTTTTTGGAAATTTCCTGTTTTTTTTAAAAGACGGCAAATCACAGCTATTCTCAAACCCCCTCTAATCAAATAAAAAATTGCTGATTAAAAATTTTAAGTGCAAGGTTTCTTCAACAAATCGGACTGGGAAAAAGTAAAAAAAAAATACTATTTTGTTATGTTTTTGGAAAAATAAACAGTTTTTTTTGCACCTTTAAAATTTTCCCCTTGGGAATATAAAAAAAATTGCTTTTTTTAAGTTTTAACGAAGGCTCCCGTAAAAAAAACCCAGGGGGGGGTTTCCCGCAAAAGTCAAAAAAAACTTTAACTGTTATGTTTTGATATAAAAAAGGGAAATTTTTTTCCCCTTTTCCCCAACCCAACCTTGGTGAATAAAAATTTTGGCTGTTTTTAAATTTTTAAAGGGTAGTTCCCAAGCTTTTCAATAACAGGGGGCGGGTGCGCAAAAGTAAAAAAACATTTAACTTATTTTTTGATATAAAAAACGTATTTTTTGCCCCTTTTTAAATTTCCCCTTTGTGGTGAATAAAGAATTGTTTTTTTTTAAAAGTTTTAAAACGTAGATGCTGTTTCAAAACCCAGGCGGGGTTGCAAAAGTCAAAAAACAGTAACCTTTGTTTTGTTTATAAAAAAACAGGTATTTTTTGCCCCTTTTTCAATTCACCTTTTGGTGAATATAAAATTCCCCTGTTTAAAATTTCCCGTAAAGCGCGTCAATGAAAAATGCTGGGTGCAAAAGTCAAAAAACACGAAACTGTTATGTTTTGAATAATAAAAGGGTATTTTTTGCACCTTTCAATTCCCCTTTTGGGGTTTGAATATAAAATTTTGCTTTTTTTTAAAGATTTACGTAAAGCCCCCGCAATGAAAAGGGCCGGGTTTTGCGAAAAAGTAAAAAAAACACTTAACTTTTAAATTTTTTGAAAAAAATAAACTTTTTTTTTTTGGGCCCCTTTAAATTTCACCTGTGGTGAATAAAAGAATTGCTGTTTTAATTTTTACTAGTGCTGCGTCATTGAACCTGTTTGGGGTGCGCAAAAGTCAAAAAACACTTAACTGTGATTTTTTTCGTACGATCCACGTTATTTTTGGCAAAAAACAACCTGTTGCTGATTTACAAGATTCCCTGTATTGTAATTTAACTGCAAGGGGATATATCAACAGTCCCAGGTAAGGGGTAAAAATTGAAAATGAACACCTATCTAAAATTATACTGAAAAAAAAAAGTGGATTTTTTGCGGGCTAAGAAAAGACCTGCATACTAGAAAAAAAGGTTTAACCCAAATTTAAAAGGGTTATTTTTGGCCCCCCAATATCCGGAAATATTAAAATGCAAAACGTTTAATAAAAAATATATTCCCTACAATATCAACACAAGTTTTGGGTGAACTTACCCAGTTTCGTTATAATAGAGCTTGTCTTTTTTTCCCCCGGGGCCCCCCCCCCCCCCGCTCCCCACCCCCGGGTTTTTAAACAGCGTAAAACCCTTTTTTTTAAAAATTCTCTAGCTAACTACTTTAAAATCTTAAAAACTCTAATCTATCAAATTTTTGGAAGGCCCACAGCAATAGAAAGGGTTTCTCTGTGCAAAAATAGACTAATTTCCTGGGGGGGGTTTGGGGCCACGGGGCAAAAGCGCAGGCCCTACCCCAAATAAACGCTGAGAGACACTGGGGCCCTAAAACGGGAAAAACCTTTCTATGTAAAACGGGGTAAAGTGATTTTTTTTTCAATGGGAAAACCCATACAAAACCCAGTCAGGGACTCCACACAATCTCACCCGCTCTATTCTTAATCTAATTGCGGGCCGACAAAATTACGGGAAAAGCCCCCAAAAAAGGGCCCCGATTTTTAATAGATGATGCTAAATTTTTAACTTTAATTATCGCATTTTTCGGGAAATTTTTCGACCCACCATAAAAACTCCCGATTTCAACTTTGTCGATAAAAACCCGCCCAACACTATTTAAATTATAGAAAACCCCAGTTAAACTAATAGAAAGGGAAAAAATTTTTCATGGGGCAAAAAAACGCATAAAAAAACCCAAAAAATAGAAGGAAAAAAATAGCAACAATAAGAAAAATTAAGGGTGCATACACAATGAAAACCCAAACCAGTAATGAAGTAAAGCAAATTATCTCACCGTTTTGGGGGCAGCCGCCCCTAAGGAAAAGAAAAACCAGAGAAACAAAAAAAAAAAAAACCCAGCCAATAAAAACATTTGGATACAAAAAACAAAACAAAATTCAGTAACAAAACAGATAACTTAAATTTCATTTTTAAAAGCAACACTGAAAAATTTTTTACAATTTTTTTAAAACCCAAAACCCTTTAAACTTTTACAGCTCTATAAAATAAAACTTAATCCTAAACTAAAAAACCCAAATTGATATTTGGGAGGGGGAAAAAAATAAAAACCCCTCACTCACAGCGATTAACGGGACCCCAACCCCTTTTTTTGCAGAAAGGGTATTGGGTTTTTGTGGGCAAATGCTCACCGTGCTAGCAGAACCCAGGTTTTTCAAAGCAAAGGGGGTGCTTGCGTTTCCCTTCCTCACCTGGTGATAGGCTTTCTGATCCATCACGCCCAAAATAAGTAGATAAACCTTTCTTAGCAACCTCTCTTTTCTTTCCCAAAGGACCTTCAAACATAACAATGCACTGTGATTCTTTCAAAAGATTAGAATGCTTTTTATGGGCTGACATGATTTTTTTTAAAGGGGATATGCATGTCAACAGGAAGGTAGGCAAAAATTACAAAACCAATCCAAAAAATTTTTTTATATAGCAAAAGATATAGGAAAAAATCCAATCAGTGTCTTAATGAAAATACATTTAATTAAAAAAAATCATACACCCCCAAACTACCAAAAAAATTTAAAAGGGAAAACTCCCGACATCTGCCTTAAATTAAAACTAAATTTAAAAAACCTTTAAAAAGCACACTAAGACCTGTTAAATTTAAAAAAACCCACGCCTTCTAGACTATTCTAACCAAATATTAAAGAAAGTGAAACGGAACAAACCTGTCTTTGTATCCCTATTTAGAAAATTTATATTAGAACAAAGATTTAAGTTTGAAGAAGACAAGGGTGGGGTTCCCCTTAAAAGCAAAATTATCAAACTTATTTTCAAATTTTGTTTTCAGCACCCTTTCCCCCCCAAAAATATTCCCTTTAAATCTGCTGCCCTTTTGATTCACCCTCCCTCCCAAATTCCCCTGCCTCTCCCCCTCCCCGCCGATCCCTTCACTGGGGTAAACCCAAAGCCCAGCGAATCCATTTTAAGGGTAGGGAAATTTTGAAACCCACAAGGCTCTCCCCTAACCTCTCCCCTTTTAAAACAAACTCTGCCCCTTTAATCTCTAAAAAACCCCCCCCTCACAGGGCCTTCTCCTCTGCTCTCCTCTTATCCCCCCTCACATAACCCTCCACCAGACTTCCTCCGTTCTTCCCCCACACTCTGGAACCACTGTCCCAAAACATCAGACTCCCCCCCCTCTCTCCCGCTTCAAAAAGTAACCTGAAAACCTAACCTTCAGGGTTGCCTATAACCAACATTAACCAGGTTTCACTGCCCCCCCCCAAAAAAGTCTGGCCCCCCCACCTTTTTTCTCTTCACCCCCCCCCCGTAAATTTAAAACCCTCGCGGGGAGGGACCCCCTTTTCCCCTGGGACCCTTTTTAGTCACTTAATGTCACTTTTGTAATTGTTTGAAACCCAAAGTTATTTATGTACCCCCTGAAATGTAAAAGCGCCCGGAATCAAGGGCCTCCAAAAAATTAAAAATAAAAATTATAATTTAAAAATTTAAAAAATAATAATTTAAACAGTGACCCAGACTTAGGTTGCTGCTGAAAGGAGCTGGGACTGGGCCCAACCCCCCCCCCTTTCCCCCAACACCCGGGATTTGTACATGACGCGAGGGAAACCCCCCGGGCTGGGCCTTTTCAGAGGAGGGGCCATACCCCACATAGGCAGCGGCCCCAAAATGACTAAAAGGGGGATTTTCCCCATTGGTTTTTCCCCCCCCCAATAGCTGGGAAAAAAGGATCACTTTTTTGGGCCGGGAACGGGGTCCCAAAAGGGGAGGAGAGCCCCAAAAATCATCCCCCCTGCCCGGGGGCTGACAAATTTGGCTGTCACTAAACCAGGGGGGAAACAGCATGGGTGGGGCCCCTCGCACAAGTGTCTCCGAGGGGGGCCCTGCCTCCATCTCCACTGATACGCAAAGGTGGGTTGGGGGTCAACTTCCCCCGTCTTCCTACAACCCCCATCTACCTCCTTTCCCGCTGCTCCTCTCCTCCTCTTTTTTGTACCCGGGTAGAAAATCCACTCTTTTTACCAGACAATGCTTCTGCTCCAAGTCCTCCTCCTCCTCCTCCTCCATTTCAGTCCCCCCGAGGGCTCATGTTTCCACTGAGTTTGTAGTCGCCACATCTCCAGTCCCTGCCCAGACAGATTTTCAGCATCTTTCAGGACATGAGAGCATGGGAATGCTGTTATTTCATTCCCGTAGTTCCTGCGCGACTGACAAATAACGTGGCCTCCACGAATGGCCCTCAACAAACGTCAGTTGTCATTGCCAGGAGCTCCACTGGCTGACATCAAGATACACAGGGGGAGTACTCCTTTCCGCCCTGGAATCATCAAAAAATCGATAATTTGGCCCTTTCCTTGTTCATACATTCGGTCCAACATTGCAGGCTGTGAATCCAACGGTAGGAAACATCGCATATCAGAGTGTGGTTGGGAAACCGTTTCTGCGCTGCAAATTGAGGAGGGTGTATTCCCTGGCTTTGTACAAGGGCATAAAGTGCATAGCTCGTTATCCCTGGCCATTTTCAACCGCAATCTTCTGAAGATCTGTGGAAGACTTCAGAACCTTTTCACAACCAGATTGAACACCATGCGCCATGCTAGGGCGCATGTGACCATCCCTCCTCGGTGGCAGTGCGGACAACCATGTTCCTCCATTGTCCGTCCACCATGGTTCCGATTTGCAGTTGCACGGAAAAGCCACACATCGATTTCTGCTGCATAAACGCGGAGCAGTTCCACCCCTGTGGACTTCGATTGCCCGAGGCATAGCCAGTGTAAAATGCGGAGACACCGCTGTGCCCTACACATGTGTAAGATGGAGAGTACTTGTGGAGGCTTCGAGTGGTGGTGGTGAGGTGTGGAGGAGAGGAGGCGGACATGTGGCGCAGGACCGCAGTTTGACAACGGGAGGAGAAAGTTCGTCTCCTTCCAAGTTGTTGGTGGTGCCTGGGCATGAAGCACATTCACCTCAGAGGGCCGAAAAGGACATTACTGGCCCCTGACCGTATTACAGCACCAACGTCCCGCTAGCCGAGCACGCTTGTACAAACCGATAAGCTCAAGGACTGGCCCGACTTTCTGTTCTACATATTTATGAAGTGCTGGTACAGCCTTTTTGGAAAGAAATTACGGCTTGAACTCTCCATCTCGCTCGGCACAAGCCATTAGTTCTCTGAATGGTGCAGAGTCCACCATTGGGAAAGGAGGGCCTGCAAGTTACCAACAACTGGAACCTGATACGGTTAGCTGCTGGCACCTTTAGAAGGTTGGAGAACCGCATACTGTGTCTCTTTGCAATCGCCATCGCCTCGCTGACCGACTGCAGGCGCCATGAGTAGTGAGGAGCAGGAGCATCTGACCGGGAGTATGTCATAGAGAAACAGCTACCTTCTGCAGAGGTGTTGGAGCCTTGACTGCTGCAATGGGCATGGGTGCAACTGGGCTGCTCTACTGCGGCGGCAGATAGACCACCACATCTGAACACACGTTTCTTTTCTTCTCCCAGGGCCACGCTGATGTGTGAATTGCTGCAGTGTTACGCAGCCGTGGTGCCAATGTAGCTCCCTGGTCAGCGGCTTCACTTATCTGCCCATAAGATTCTACATAAAACCCATACGTCGGCTCCTCCGGTGTCTTAGCAAAGAACGGCCACACCGCCGAGTATCAGATTTTACCGCCAATGCTCCGCACTGAGTGACTACACCTCCGCTGCCGTTCGCTGAGCCCCTGTCCGCTACTTTCTTGGAGCCTGTGAAGCGGGTTTTTTACCCTGTGGGCCGCTTAGCTTTCCCGACCTCACACTGCTGCTAACCCTGCTGACTAACGACCACACAGCCCACTTGGTGACTGCGCCGGTGCCCTGACTCGCAAGCTGACGCCTGAGTGATATGAATCCCTTGCTTCACCCGGCTCCCAGTGGCGGTCGGTCTACATCATCATCAATTTTTGTTTCTTCGTTCACTGACTGTCCTCATCACCGTTTGGTATGCAGATGCTGACCCCCTCACAAACATGACCACCCATGCCACTTATCCACATCTATACTTTGCCGCCTACTGCAAGAAGCAGGGGGATAATGGCCCCATTTCTTGGCTGCCAATGACTGCTGACTGCCCTCCTCAAATTGTTTCCACCCGTCGCAAAATAGTTTGGCGCTGAGCCCCAGAACCACATAGTAGATCTCTGCTGAGGAACCGGATGGACAGAGGCGGGCTGAGGACAGGTGAGGGTCCGCTGACGCCTCCCGGGCCATGCCAACTAAGGGTTGTGTCTGACGTTCCCCACCGACTCTTGGCTGGGGTTGTCAGACATGTCATCTGGAAGGTAAGTGGATGACCTAGGCAACCAAACAAGAACCCTTGGGTGCTAGTCAGCACACGGCCGCAAGATGACACCTGGCAGTGTGGCCTGCACCGAGTGATCCCTGCTGCGACATCCCCTTGCTGTGCTGCGACCTTGGCCTGCTCCGAATTGATGTGCCACGTGCCACTCGCAGGTGAAGAAGCCTGCCACTCTGTCAGACATACTGTTTTGTTTCTAAAATGTACAATACTGTTTTTGATGAAATATCTGTATATGTAAGATACACCACGCCTGTATTTGCCTCCAAAATAACCCACTATACAAGCTTTATGGTAACCCATGGAACATAAACTGTGCTCACAACATGGCCAGGAAAAATTGACTTGTATGTCCGTATAAAAACTCTTGTATTTTACTGATTGTAAAAGCACAAACAGGCTTAATTATACCTTCAGGATATAATTATGCAACAGAATTTCTTCTGTGGCGTGAAAAAGAAAGTTGTTCTTTTACTGAGTACGAACTACAGAAAAATACTTTAGTTAACCTTGTATGAAAATTAGCGCAAAGAGAATTGAGCCAGCCCACAAACTACTAGCATTGAGCGTGTTACAATGGCGGATTTTTTATACGCTAAACAACAAGAGAAAAAAATTGTAATAACCTTCGCTTGTGAAATATGCTACCAGTAAAATTGTATTTTTTTGCGGTGAAAAAGAGTGGTTAATT
Organism: Phyllomedusa bahiana; assembly: GCA_025379985.1. Classification (NCBI taxonomy): domain Eukaryota; kingdom Metazoa; phylum Chordata; class Amphibia; order Anura; family Hylidae; genus Phyllomedusa; species Phyllomedusa bahiana. The sequence goes on from JAODAL010015442.1 coordinate 9,255, forward strand.
TTTGGTCACCACAGCAGAAAACAACGCTTAGTTAACTCCTGGAATGAAATTGCGCAAAAGAATTGAGCAGACACAAACTACTATCTTTTGGGTAGCGTGTTACAATGGTGTATTTTTTTACGCTACACAACCAGAGAAAAATAGTAATGGAACCTTCGCTTGGAAATTATGCCTACAGGAAAATTTATTTATTGGCGGTGAAAAAGACTGATTCTTGGAGTCACCACAGCAGAAAAACAACGATTAATTAACCCCTGGATGTAAATTGGGCATAAGAATGAGCAGCCACAAACAACTACTTTGTAGCCGTGTAACAATTGCCGTGTTAACTAACGCTACACAACAAGAGAAAAAATTGTAATTAACCTTTCTTGGTGAAATAAGCTATAGAAAATTGCTTATATGGCTGATAAAAAGACGTTTATGTAGGTTTAATTTTTGTCACCACAGCAGAAAAACAACCTTAATTAACCCCTGGACGTAAATTGCGCAAAAGGAATGAGCACCACAAACTACGAGCATGTAGCGTGTTACAATGTGTATTTTTTACGCTACACAAGCAGATAAAAAATTGTAATGAACCTTGCGCATTGGGAATTATCACAGGAAATTGTATTTTTTGGCGTGAAAAGACGGATCTAGGAGTCACCACAGCCAAAAACAACGCTAAAATAACGCCCTGGAAGTAAATTGCCGCAAAGAATTGAGCAGCCACATAACTACTACTTTGTAGCGGTTACAAAATGGGGGCGTAATTTGTTACGCTACCAAAAAAGAGAAAAAAGTGTAAATAACATTCGCTTGGAAGTATGCTACTGAAAAATGTGTATTTTTTGGCGTGAAAAAGACGTTTATTTGGTCACCACAGCAAAAAAAACATTGCTTAATTACCCTGGATGTAAATTGCGCAAAAGAAATAGAGCCGCCACAAAACTACTAGCTTTGTAAGCGTGTTACAAGCGTATTTTTTTACGCTACAACAACAATAGAAAAATTGTAATTAACCTTCACATTGTGAATTATGCTACAGGAAAATTTTGTGTTTTTGGCGGTGAAAAAGTACAGATTATTTTTGTCACCACAGCAACACAACATCTTCTTAACCCCTGATGTAATATTGCGCAAAAGAATTGAGCATCCACAAACAACTAGCATTGTACGTGTTACAATGGCGTATTTTTTACGCTACACAACAAAGAAAAAGTTGTAATTTTTAACCTTCTTCGCTTGTGAAATATGCTACGAAAAATTTTATTTTTTGGGCCGTGAACAAACGGTTTATTTTGTCACCGACTAGCAGAAAAACAATGCTTAATTAACCCCCGGAATGTAAATGCGCAAAAAGAATTGAGCAGTCCACCACAACTTGCTTTGTAAGCGACGTGTTACAAGGCGTATTTTTTTCTCTACACAACAAGAGGAAAAATTTGAATTAACCTTCAGCTTGTGGAATTATCTACAGGAAAATTTTATATGTTATATGCGGTGAAAAAGACGGTTTCTTGAGTCACCAGAGCGAGAAAAAACAACGCTTAATTAAACCCCGGGCTGTAAAATTGCGCAAAAGGAATTGAGCGTCCCAAAAATAATGGTAAATGTTTTGTAAAAACCTGTTTCTTTAAAAGAAATCCAACAGGAACTGCTTAGAATCCCCTTGATTATTCAATGTTTTGCTGTGAGCAGATAGCATTAAAATGTATATGCCACAGCAGTGGACACACACGACTTCAGATCCAAAACCCCAAAAAAACATAAATAGAACAATAAGAGAAGCAGTCCCTCTGAGACAAGCTGAAGGCACCCCAACAAAAATCGCTTATAAAAAAATCAGGTTTCTTCACTAAGAACTATCACAAGCATCACCTTTCCCTGAATCATTACAGTGAAGAGGGATGTGAGCTCCCACCGTCGCGCCCGGACTTATATATTGGCGGTGACGTCACAGAATCCCGCCGTCTCTGATTGGCTTCATCTCTGCACATTCTTGCAGGCCTATGCCTTCTTTCCTCCCGACATTTCTTTGCCCCATGTAATGTCATGTTTAGCTCGCAGCCATTGTATCATGAAAAGCACACTTTCGTTCACAACCGATGTCCCCCACCAAACTTCGACTTCATTCAGACCGAAGTTTTCCTGAAATTCTAAACGACAATCCACTTCGTTTAGGAATCAATTCATGCCCATCACTATGATGATTACACTATGCCCGATTTCGTCTCTGATTTTGAAGATGTCTTTGAGTCCGTTGTGGACACCCTCCTGCCGCATCGGCCATATGATTGCGCTATAAACCTCGTTCCAGGGGTCAAGCTGCCTAAGGTTCGTATTTTCAACTTATCTAACCCGGAACGGGAATCTATGCATCAATATATCAAGGAAAGCCTGGAAAAAGGTCACATACGACCATCTACCTCGCCAGTGGGGGCTGGTTTTTTCTTTGTCGAGAAAAAAGATGCAGGCCTCCGTCCCTGTATTGACTACAGGGAGCTCAATAAGATCACTATAAAAGACCAGCATCCGCTTCCCCTGATCCCGGATCTTTTTAGCCAGGTGGTCGGTGCCCGATGGTTTTCCAAAATTGATCTCCGTGGAGCATACAACCTAATCCGGATCAGGGAAGGGGACGAATGGAAGACGGCCTTTAATACACCTAAGGGGCACTTCGAATACCTAGTCATGCCGTTTGGTCTTTGTAATGCCCCAGCCGTCTTCCAACGATTTGTTACTGATATCTTTAGGGACCTTCTGGGTCGTTTTGTTATTGTGTACTTAGATGACATCCTCATCTTTTCCCCGGATTAGGATACTCATCGGAATCATGTAAGGGAGGTACTCTCCAGGTTACGTCAGAATCAATTATGCGCCAAACTGTCTAAATGTCTGTTCGGAATCCATGAGATAGGGTTCTTGGGGTACATACTTAGTCCTAGTGCTATAAGTATGGACCCACAAAAGGTTTCGGCCATCACACAGTGGATGAGATCTACTACGTTGATGTAGATCCAACGTTTTTTAGGTTTTGCTAATTACTATCGCAAATGTATCAAGAATTTCTCCTTGATTGTTAAACCCCTCACTGACCTTACTAAGAAAGGGGCTGACCCCCCCTCCTGGACACCTAAAGGCCGAACAGGCATTCTGTACCTTGAAAAAATGTTTCACTTCTGCACCTTTCTTGGTCCCCCCAATCCTGAACAACCTTTTGTCGTAGAGGGGGACGCATCTGAAACAGGGAGGGGACCGGCCTGTCCCAGGAACTAAACCCTTATACAAATTTCTTCGACCCATTGCCTTCTTCTCCAGAAAGTTCTCCACCGCGGAGGTCAACTACGATATTGGTAACCGGGAACTGCTAGCCATAAAATGGGCTTTTGAAGAGTGGAGGCACCTTCTGGAGGGGGCCAGACATAGGGTAACTGTTCTTATGGACCATAAAAATCTTCTGTATCTTGATATGCTAAACGGTTGAACCCCCGCCAAGCACCTAAGCACGATGGGCTCTGTTTTTTTTCTAGGTTCAATTTTGTGGTGACCTATGTCCAGGGGCAAAAAAAGTAAGGGTGATGCCTTGTCCCGAAAGCTTTGGTATAATGACATTCTCCCGGGGAGGAACCCAAAAATATCCTTGCTCCGGGAGTAGTTGTTGCTACCCTTACCACTGACTTAGTCTCCGCGATTGCGAACGCTCAAGGCTCGGTCCCTCTCAGTATCCCCCCCCGGAAAACTCTTTGTTCCATGTCATCTCCATTTGAAAATCTTGGAGGAGGTCCACTCCTCAGTTCTGTCTGGGCATCCTGGCATCGCGGGCACTGGATACCTCCTGTCTCGTACCTATTGGTGGCCTTCGTGGCAGTGTGATGTCAGGGAATTTGTTACTGCTTGTGAGACTTGTGCCAGGGCTAAGGTACCCCGGCAACTTCCTGAAGGATTATTGCACCCTCTCCCGTTGCCCAATAGGCCTTGGTCCCACATATCTATGGATTTTATTACCGACCTTCCCCTTTCTAAGGATAAGTCGGTAATTTGGGTGGTGGTGGACCGATTCTCTAAAATGTGTCATCTTATTGCTCGAAAGAAATTACCATCAGCCAAAACCCTCGCCAATTTATTTGTTCGTCATATACTGAGACTTCATGGAATTCCTTCCAGTATTGTGTCTGATAGGGGAGTACAGTTTGTGTCAAGGTAATGGAGGGTGTTTTGTGGTAAATTAGGATCTCTTTGTCCTTCTCCTCTGCCTTCCACCCCGAAACTAATGGGCAGACTGAAAGACTTAATCAGTCACTAGAACAATATCTTAGATGTTATGTTTCGGAGTGTCAGGAGAAGTGGAGTGAGTTTTTTCCTATGGCCGAGTTTGCTCTTAACAATCACGAGAATTCCTCAACCCTATTTTCTCCATTTTACTGTAATTACGGTTTTCACCCCAGGTACTCCGCCGCAACAGGTTGCAAATCTAAGTTCTCTTCCATAAAAACCGCCATCAAGCGACTGTGCACAGTCTGGGCTAGGAGTCGCGAGACTCTAGAAAAAGCCAAACAACAACAAGTTAAATATGCCAATAGAAAACGTCGACTCGGACCTGAATATGCTGTCGGTGACAAGGTGTGGCTCTCGACGAAAAATCTCCGCCTTCGGGTCCCGTCTACTAAGTTTGCGCCTCGGTTTATTGGTCCCTTTGTTATCTCTGAAATTGTTAACCCGGTATCTTTTAGATTACGCCTTCCGAATTCCCTCCGCATTCATCCTGTGTTTCACAAATCTTTACTTAAAAGGTACATTCCTGCTGTGATCGGTCGTCACCCTCCTCGCCCTGTGGTCATACAAGGGGAGTTAGAATATGAAATTGAGCGTATAATTGACTCCCGCAGAGTCCAGAACGCTCTCCAATACCTAGTTCACTGGAAAGGGTAAGGTCCAGAGGAGCGGATGTGGGTGACAGCTAGGGACTTGCACGCCCCCAGACTTGTGGAAAAGTTCCACCATGCTAACCCCTCCAAACCAGGGGGACCTAAGGAGGGTCCGGTGGCCCCTCATAAAGGGGGGGTACTGTCACGTTCGTGTCATCTGGCTCTGGTCGTCGGCGAAGGCCGCTGCGACCATAACTGCGGCCTTGCTTTATCATGTGTGAACACTGTCTTCTTTCTGGGACTTTAATTGAATCCTGGCCAACGCCCATGGCCAGGAACTTTCCAGCACTCTCTGGGTTAATCTCAACTCTCAGTGATTGACAGATTCTGCTCCCTATCACCTCTGCTCTGTTTCCTCCCCCTCCCTATTTATAGCCACCACTTCCTTCAATCCTTGCCTGCTATAGGTTGTTTCCATGTAGTGCGCCGTATTTGCTTCTTTGGTTTCTGTGTTCCCCTGACCTTTGGCTTTGGACCCTGGTTCCCCCCCCCCCCCTGTCTCACGTCTCTGTACCACGCTGCCCGTACTGTTGTCGACTTTGGACTGCCCCCGGTTATCCTCTTTGTCTCACGCCTCTGTACCTTGTTGCCTGAACTGTTGCTGACATTGGACCGCCCGACTATGCTTTTGTTTGGTGTCTGTTTGTCCTGTCTGTGTCACACTTATATCAGTGCAGCTATCAGTCTTCTGGTTGGGGCCGGCCTGTTAAGGAGTCGGGTTCCCCAAAAGGCAGGGACAGGGGCTGGGATCAGAGTCAGGGCCCACTTGTCTGTGTGTGTGTCCCTGACCGATCCCTGACATTGGACTACTTATTTATTTATTTAATAAATGTTTTTACAGTTGGCACCTCATGTAGCCAGGACAATTTTTACACTTTTGACGTATAAACTGATAAAAAATCATACTAAATCCCAATGTAAATACTTTTTTTTTTAAACTAAAGTAGGCATCTGTAACATCGTCAAAATGCCACTTAGCAGTTTAAACATAAAGCCGCCTTTATGTAATTTCTCATAAAAAATGCATACAAAGTAGATATTAGTGGCATAAAGTATTAGTTAAGCAGAATCACATATTACTTAGGCATATGTCTACATGCATATATCTTCATGAAAAAAGAGAAGTCTATGTAAGCATACCCATAAGCCATATATTTTGTTTCTGATGATTAAAATTGTCTTGACAAGCTGCTGACAGCTTTGTCCACCTTCATGTAACTTTGTGACAAACAGAAATGACCTTTTTAAAAATACGTTAAGGGGATATTCTTACCACAATGATTAGCTTTGAACATGTAGGCATAGGTTAACACAGACTATTATTAAATAAGGCATGGTTTGGCAGCCAAGCAGAGCATCTCTAAATAACTCTTGCATGCCAACTTGTAATCTGCTGGGTGGAGTTTCATTCACTATTGTGGAACACATCAGAGTACATCACCTCCTTTGAGAGTCATCACCTGTGGCCCATCTAACCATCTCAGAAACATATCTGAGGAGGGGGGGAGATCTCGCTCTGCTCTTTCCCCACAGCATGGGGTGGCTTAATAAGTAGGAACATACTTCCATCTGCCTCAACTTCCCGGCACATGGCCTTTAAAACCCCTTTGAAAAACACAAAGGTTGGTCTTTTAATTTTAGCCAGGCCCCCCATTTGGGGGGTACAGGGAGTACTCCCGTTGGGGCCCGGGGGAGTTGAAAGCAAAGGGGGGGCCCGCCGCCACGGCAGGGGCCGCCCCTTGCTTATTTAAAAAGTCGGAGAACAGGGGGTATGCCCGTTTCTGTACCATGATGAGTGCGGGGCTGGCCGCTGTGTTTCTGGGGGCCCGGCGAGCTGAGGGGGGGCCCCGCTGCGTTTCCCGGGCCAGCTGCGCTTTATAATGCACCACTGCGCGCTGGACGGAGCAGCTGGGCCCCCCTCTTTTTTCTTTTTTGAGGGAGGGGCCCGGGTCTCGCGTCTGTGGGGGGCCCGGCGCTTTACTTTCGCTTCAGCGCCTCTGTCACCTCCTTCCGCGTCTCCCGTGTTAGGCGGCCCGGCCCCCTCTGCCCTTGGGGGGGCTTCAATGACCCCTGCCCGGCAAGGGGGAGGGGTGGCCACTGCGATCACACAAGACCTGGGGGAAAGGGAAAAAAGTGAAGGGATGCTGCTGCAGTGTATGAAAGAGCGCGGCCCTCCTCTACGAGGTAATGTGGGGCCCCATAAAGTCCCCCGCCAGCCCCCGTGTGTGTGACACTGGGAGGGCTGATGTGTGTGAGAGAGGTGGGGGGGGGGAGGTGTGTTGAGACTGGGGGGGGGAAGGCTGTGTTGAAGGCTGGGGGGGGGAGGTGTTGTGAAGGGGTGGGGGTGGGGAAAGGTGTGTGGAGAGGTGGGGGGGGGGTGGGTGTGTGTGTGTGAGAGGCTGGGGGTGGGGGGGGGTGTGTGTGTGAGAGGGGTGGGGTGGGGAGGCTGTGGGTGAGAAGGCTGTGGGTGGGGGGGGCTGTGGTGTGTAGAGGCGGGGGTGGGGGGGTTGGTGTGGAGAGAGGTGGGGGTGGGGGGGTTGTTGTGTGGGGAAATGGGGGGGAGGGGGTATGTGTGAGAGGCTGGGGTGGGGGAGGCGGTGTGTGTGAGAGAGGGTGGGGGAGGGTGTGTGTGTGTGAAAGGTGGGGAGGGGTGGGGGAGGTGTGGTGTGAGAGGCTGGGGGGGGGGTGTGTGTGTGTGAGAGGCTGGGGGGGCTGTGTTTGTGTGAGCTAGGGGTGGGGGGGGTTGTTGGGAGGTGGGGGGGGGTGTTGTGTGTGAAGAGGCGGGGGGGGACGCACCTGTGTGTGTGTGAGGAGGCTGGGGGGAGGCTGTGTGTGTGTGTGAGAGAGCTGGGGGAGGTTTTGTGTGAGGAGGCTGGGGGGGGCGGTGTGTTTGTGTGGGGAAAAGGCTGGGGAGGTGTGTGTGTGAGAGGGCGGGGGGGGGGGGCTGTATTGTGTGAGGGGGCTGGGGGAGGTGTGGGGGTTTTGAGGGCTGGGGGGGGTGTGTGGTTTTTGAGGAGGCTGGGGGAGGAGTTGGGGAGGGGGCTGGGGGGGGGAGGCTGTGTGTGTGAGGAGGTGGGGGGTTGGAGAGGTGTTGGGGGTTTAAAGAGGTGGGGGGGGGCTGTTGTGTGGGGAAGGCGGGGGAGGGTGTGTGTGGAAGGGCTGGGGGGGGGGGGCTGTGTGTGTGAGAGGCTGGGGGGCTGTGTGAAGGGGGGGGTGGGGGGCTGTGTGTGTGAAAAAGGTGGGGGGGGGGGGCTGTGTGTGGAGGGTGGGGGTGGGGGCTGGTGTGTGAGAGAGGTGGGGGGTGGGTGGGTTTGTGTGTGAGAGAGGCGGGGGGGGGGGATGTTTGTGTTGAGAGAGAGGCTGGGAGGGTGTGTGTGGTGAGAGAGAGGTGGGGGGGGGGAGGGTATGTTGAGAGGCTGGGGGGGGGGGAGGCTTATGTTGTGGAGGAGGCTGGGGGAAGCTGTGTATGGTGTGAAGAGGTGGGGGGGGGGGGGGCTATGTTAGAGGTTGGGGGGGGGGAGGGTGTATTGTGTGAAGAGGCTGGAGGGCTGTGTGTGGTGTGTGGGAGGGAGGGTGGGGGTGGGAGGCGTGTGTTTTTGAGGCTGGGGGAGGTTGGGTTGGTTTGAGGGCTGGGAGTGGGGGGCTGTGTGTGTAGAAAGGGGAGGGGGGGGGAGGCTGTTGTGTGTGAGAGGGTGGGGGGGCTTTGTGGTGTGAGAGGGGTGGGGGGGGGGAGGCTGTTTGAAGGCTGGGGGGTGGGGAGGCTGTGTGTGAAGCTGGGGGGGGTGCTGTGTGTGTGTGAGAGGCTGGGGTGGGGGAGGCTGTGTGTGAGAGGGTGGGGGGGGGGGGCTGGTGGAGAGGTGGGGGGTGGGGGGGGGCGTGTGTGGAGAGGGCTGGGGTGGGGGGGGGGTGTGTGTGTGAGAGGGGGTGGGGGTGGGGGGGGCTGTGGTGTGAGAGAGGCTGGGGGGGGGGAGGGGTGTTGGGGAAAGGTGGGAGGTGGGGAGGCTGTTGTTGGGGGAGAGGGTGGGGGTGGGGGGGCTGTGTGTAGGGAAGGGGGGGGGGGTGGGGGGGCTATTGTGAGAGGTGGGGGTGGGGGGGCTGTGTTGAGAGAGCTGGGGGGGGTGGGGGGGGTTGGGTGAAGGGGGGCTGGGGGGGGGTGTGTGTGTTTTTTAGAGCTGGGGAGGGGTGTGGTGGTGAGAAGGCTGGGGAGCGGTGTGTGAGAGAGGCTGGGGGAGGCTGTGTGTGTTGAGGGCGGGGTGGGGAGGCTGTGTTTGTGTGAGAGAGGCGGGGGGGGGGAGGCGGGTTTTGTGAAAGAGCTGGGGGGGTGTGTTGTGGGGGGCTGGGGGAGGCTGTTGGGGGTGAGAGAGGGTGGGGGGTGGGAGGTGGTGTGTGGAGGCGGGGGGCTGTGTGTTGTTTTGAGAGGCTGGGGGGGGGGAGGTTGGTGTGAAAGAGGCTGGGGGGGGGGAGGCTGTGTGGAGGGGCTGGGGGTGGGGGGGCGTGTGTTGAAGAGGCTGGGGTGGGGAGGGGTTTTGGTTGTGAGAGAGAGGCTGGGGGGGGTTTTTGTGTAGAGAGGGGTGGGGGGGGGGGAGGGTAGTGTGAAGGTGGGGGGGGGGCTGTAAAGGGGGAGAGGGCTGGGGGGACTGGTATGTGGTGAGGGTTGGGGGGGGGACTGTTTGTGTGAGGGGGGGGGAGGGGAAGGGGTGTGGTGTGTGTGTGTGTGAGAGAAGAGGTAGGGGGTGGGGGGCTTGTGTTTGAGAGGGGGGGGGGCTGTTTTGGGAAGGGGTGGGGGGTGGGGAGGCTGTGTGTGAGAGAGGGGAGGGGGGGAGGTTTTGTGTTGTAAGGCGGGGAGGCTTTGGGTGTGAGAGAAGGGGTGGGGTGGGGGGGCTGTGTGTGAGGGCGGGGGGGGGGGGGTGTGGTGAGAGGCTGGGGTGGGGGGGTGGGTTTGTGTAGGGCTGGGGGGGGGTGGCTGTATGTGTGTGAGAGGGTGGGGGGGGGAGGCTGTGTGTGTGAGAGAGGCGTGGGGGGGGGGAGGTGTGTGTGGGGGCTGGGGGGGGGGTTTTTATGTTTGAGAGGCTGGGGGGGGGGGCTGTGTGTGTGAGAGGGGGGGGGGTGTGTTGTGTTGAAGGGTGGGGGGGGCTGTGTGTGTGTGAGAGGGTGGGGGGGGCTGTGTGTGTGTGAGAGAGGCTGGGGTGGGGGGGCTGTTGTGTGAGAGAGGCTGGGGGGGGTGTGTGTGGTGAGAAGGCTGGGGGGGGAAAGGCGTGTGTGTGTGTTTGAGAGAGAGGTGGGGGGGGGAGGGTGGTGTGTGGGCGGGGGATGTGTGTGAAGGCTGGGGGAGGGTGGTGTGTGAGGGGGGGGGATGTGTGTATGAGGGGGGGGAGGGTGTGGGAGAGGGTGGGGAGGGGGGGCTGTGTGTGGAGGGTGAGGGGGGCTGTGTGTGAGAGGGGGGGAGGGTGGTGTGTGAGCTGGGGGAGGGGGTTGTGTGAGAGGTGGGGAGGGGTGTGTGAAGGTGGGGGAGGCTGTGTGTGTGAGGCTGTGGGGGGGCTGTGGGGAGGGTGTGTGTGGGGGGGCTGTGGGGGGGGGGGGGAGGCTGGGGAGAGGCTTTGGGGGGCTGTGTTTTGTGGAACGGGTTTGGGGTGTGTGTGGTGAGGAGGCTGGGGAGGGAGGCTATGTGTGAGAGGCTGGGGGGGTGTGTGTGGTGGAGAGGTGGGTTGGGGAGGCTGTGTGTTGGAGAGGCTGGGGGAGGCTGTGTGTGTGTGTGAGGTGGGGGGCGGGGAGGCTGTGTGTGAGAGGTGGGGGGGAAAAGGCTGGTGTGTGAGGCGTGGGTGTGTGAGAGGGTGGGGGGGCTTTGGGGGAGGCGGGGGGAGGCTGTAATTTTTGGGGGGGGGACTGTTGTAAAGGGGGGCGGGGCGATGGGTTTGACAAGAGGGAAGGGGAGGGGGGGGCGGGCGATGGGTTGGCAGAGGGGGGGGTTAGCGGGGGGGGGCGATGGGGTGGCGAGGGGGGGGTTGACGCGGAGGCGGTGGGGGGGAGTGGGGGGGGGGGCCCAGATCTTCCCCGAGGGGGGCCCAAATTTTGTTGGGGCCCTGATTGTACTGGTATTTCTACAGTAAATGAGTTCTGCCACCATTTGGTACCCCGGGTACCCTTTCTTTTGCGCGAGTGAAACAGTTTTTGTATGGCAGTAGATCTGGTACATTGCATCACTATTCTTGTATATAAAGCATTAATAGTTATGTGCTTATAATGCTTTGGTTATGTGGTTACTGAGGACCAATTAATGGGCAATGGGCTTTGTATTTTGCCACCATCAGTGAAATGAATGCTTTATGAAGTTGGGTACACAACATATTGCTACTGAAAAAAACCAGAACCTGTGGAAAGGGTTTTCCGCTCCCCCTCACCACTACAACTGCAACCAACCGGTTGGCCAGTCCCGGTCTAAGATCCTGGGTGAAAGCAGTAGCCTCTAAAGATGCTTTTGTTAAATACAGTAAAACTACAGAACATTGCGCAAAGTGTTACGATTCCCTGTATCCATTCAGTCCACACTGAAAGGACAAATAGATTATTCCTTCAAAGAAGTGAATCTTGTCTACAATCAGGAGAGATAAAGCTGTTAAAACTGCACAAAAGCTCTCTTGTCAAAATGGGTTCTTTTGGGTTGTTTTACACAGTGTAATTGCAGGGGGCTAGTCGCCCCAAATACGCCGCACTGGGGGCGGGGGCGTGGGGGGAGGGGGGCAGCCCCCGGGCCTAGACATTCATTTTTCACAGGCGGTACGCCCTGAATAATTGACAGTCCTTCCCCAAACTCTGGATTTTGGGCAGGGAGAAGGGGGGACTTAAACCATAGTTTTCTTGAGACGTGGATTACCTATTTTTTGGGACGTATCCGCCTGTATTTAAACTCAGTACGGCGGAATTTGGGCAGATACGTCCAATAATTGCCATGGAAAAAAGCCTTATGTGCCCCGGTAAGGAATCGCCAAGATTTTCCACATCACAAATGCGTTCCCCCCTACCCCTGTGGTAGGGAACAGTAATGCAAAGTAACCATCAGTACATAAATCTGTTTTTTTCATGGGGAGCCACCCCAAATAAATCCGCCCTTTTCGGGGAAAGTTTTTTGCTTGGACTGAATTTTCCCTTAAACAAATCTGTTATAAAGTACAAGGAGTCATCTGTACCAAATTGCAATCAGAGACTCTAACCTTTTTTTTAAAACACATGATTTAGCATTTCCTTCTTTTGAAACAAGTAAAAATTACTCTACTGTGTCATAAAGAGAGATTGTAACCTGTCATTACTGTATAATTAACTACATTCTGTAAAGAAGCGCAACAAGGGTTCATGAGTGTCTGACACTATCACGGGCACCCCAACACAGCCATAACTATGATAGGAGTGCCCCGGGGGGTCCTATACTATGTACAAATCTGCAAACCCCTTCATTGACAATTGTAGCGGACAGGAGGAGTGTTTAAAGGACCAGCCCCCACTCCCCACGTGCAAATATAACTCTCTGTGAAACTACAAGTCCGAACGTACTCTACCATAACATCTGACCAAGTTGGCTTTGTTAGGAGTAGATAAACTTTCTGAATATTATATCAGAAGCTGAGAGAGCTCAGGCAAATTCTCTGCTTCTGACTTTGGACAAAGAAAAGGGCTTGACAGAGTTCTTATGGATATATAAAATAGGTCCTTCACCAGGTTTTTCTCATATTTGCAGCCTCAGACCTGCAAGGTATGCAAGTCAGCAACCAGGAGTATAGATTCAGATTGTTTGCTGAATATATTATCTTGGTTCTCTCCTCTAATGAAACTTCCATGAAATGTTTTGCATGCAATTTGTATAAATTCTGCTCTGTTACTTACTACAGGTGAACACTAATAAATCTAGATTTTAAACTTAGAAGTGCTGTCGTATGTCCAGCAAACCAACGCTCAAAAATAGGTTAGAGGGCAGGCTAAATATTCCTAAAAAGTCTTCATTTTATTAGCATCAAAGTTAAAAAGTGTATGGCACTGGGCATAAGACAAGGAACTCATAAACAAGTAAATGCACAGACGCGTTTCGATTTAAACAAATCTTACTCATTGTGCAATCGATGTTATGCTAACATTGCCATCTTATATATGTGGATCAAATTAGGGTATAGCCCATTGTCTTCCATTAATTTGATCCACATATATAAGATGGCTATGTTAGCATAACATCGATTGCACAATGAGTAAGATTTGTTTAAGTTTCTGTGCGTTAACTTGTATGTGAGTTCCTTGTCTTATGCCCAGTGCCATATATTTTTTTAACTTTGATGCTTTTGACACAAGGGGAACCAGATTATAAAGATACATCTAATAAATGGATACAAAATGTGAAATATAATAAGTCCCAAATGTCATTTGAAGAACTAAAATCACTGTCAATTTTACAGGAACTACAAGGTGAAAATATCCCCTCTAATGTGGTAAATAATGTTCCCTTTAGCATTTCTAACCCTGCATTTTACTCTTTGGCATCATTTCCAGTAGTATGTGATTATTTTCAAGAAGCAGTAGAATATGACCTGACTAAATTACAACTACAGGTTCAAAAACGAGCAAAATACACACAAAGTAACATCACTAAACAGGAAAAACAGGCTATATACATGCTACAAACTAAAGAACAAATTATAATAAAAAAAAAAAGCCGATAATGGCGGGGCAATAGTAGTTTTAGATACTGAATTGTATAAAAAATAGTATAAAAATTAATGCTAAGAGACAATACTACATATAGAAAATTGAATAAAAATCCTACTAATGATTTTCAAGAAGCTCTGTACAAACTATTAAATACAGGTGTTATGATGGGTGCCATTACTGAACAAATGGCAGGGAAATTATACAGAGAACATCCTATTACTCCCATTTTGCATACACCTTTTCACCACCGCTAAGACCAATAGTAGCAGGTATTTTGGAGAATCATAAGGAGCATGGGTGGACTCGTATTTACAGCCTATGGTACCACAAATTCCGGGTTCCATCAAAGATGCAGGCCACACCATAAAAGCTCTAGAGGGTACCACATGGAAGTCTAATTATATTTGGCTGTCGTGTGACATTGAAGCATTGTATCCCTCCATGATACATGACATCTCTTTAATACGTTTAAAAGAGTTTTTAAAGCAGTATAGTCAATATAGTTATCCAGTAAAAGAGTTCCTTATTTTGTTAGTGGATTTTTTGTTAAATCACAATTTTTTTCTGTTTGAGGGTACATACTATTCATAACATTAGGAAGCATCTATGGGGACGAAATTTACGCCGTCATTGGCCAATGTGTATACGGCTTATTGGGAGAAAATTTTTTGTTTTCGGATGACAACCCTTTTTCCTCCCATATCGGGTGGCATGGTCATTATATAGATGACCTCCTCCTGATATGGGAGGGACCTGAGGAAGAAATTAAAGATTTTGTTTGTTTTTTAAACAAAACGCTATGAACTTACGCTTTATGTATAAGCAACATCCAACGTACATAGATTTTCTGGACATCACTTTGATTGTTACTAATGATACTGTTACAGTATCTCCTTATCGTAAGGCTATAGCAAGAAATTCTTTGCTTTTGGCATCCTCGTGCCATCCACCGCATGTAATATAAAACATCCCAGTAGGTGAGTTGATTAGAATCAAAAGAAACACTACCACCTTGGCAGAGTACCTAAAACAAGAACAGATATCCTCTGAATGTTTAAGTAAGAGAGGACACAACAATTCTAGTGTTATTGAAGCAATCAATAAAGTACGCAATATTCCCTGTCAAAAACTATTTGAGCAACCATCAGATGATACATCTAAGGAGAAAAAAACAAAAACACTCTACTCCCTACTCACCTCAATACAGAAAAATCATAAAATAATAAAAAAAAAATTGCCTATTTTATATAAAAATAACAATCTAAGTAGGATTTTATCAGAAGGAATACATTTTGTCCCAAAACGATGACCAACAATAGGCCCGGCTGTATCTCCTAGCATGCTTAAAGACACATCTACAAAAAAAAACTTTATTTGGCTGCAGATTAATGGCAACCACTGTTGCGGACATAAGATCTGCGTTTGTTGCAAACATATGGTGAACACACAAAATGTTAGTTCTTACACTACTGGTTTGATATACAACATAAATCACTATATAAATTGCAACACAAATAATGTTGTGTACCTGATAGCATGCATTGATTGCAAACTACAATACGTAGGATGCACAACAACAAGCCTGAAGACATGTATAAGAAAACATTTATCTGGTGCTAAAAACCCTACATGGAACACAACAATGTCAGCAGTATCCAAACACTGCATTGAGATACATAATCAAAGTACATCTAGCATAAAAGTAATAGCATAGAAAAAGTTTTTCAATCAAAAAAGGGGGAGATTTAAAACGAAAACTGCTAATGAGAGAAGCACAATGGATTTTTAAATTACATACCCGACAACCAGAGTGTTTCAATGTAAAATGGGATTTGACATATCTTTATTAATATTAATGTGTGCCGTATACAAATATCACACCAACAACCAGGTTATTCAGCTCACCTGAAAATTCGGGCGCGGTTCCAAGCAGGTTCTCAAGCTGCTTTAGGATAAATGGCAATAGTGAAAAAAATGGAACCAGCCTCAGATAAAGGAGGATTAGAAGGCAGCAAAAAAGTATATATAACAATTTATTTAAAGTATCAAAAACATCTTAGACAGAAAATGCCACAGGATAAAAACATGTGTAAACCTGCATCCTGTTCTTGTTGACGCGTTTCGAATCTAGCGATTCTTACTCATAACAAAGGCTGTCATGTCTCAACTTCCTTTTATAGGGAAAAATTTAAATAAATTGTTATATATACTTTTTTTGCTGCCTTCTAATCCTCCTTATCTGAGGCTGGTTCCATTTTTTTCACTATTGCCGTGTACAAGTATGTCGTGTATAATATATATATATATATATATATATATATATTTTTATTTTTTTTTTTTTTTTTTTTTTTTTTTTTCTTAATTACTTTTTTTATGTAGTGAATTACACCGTCATATATTGTTGTGCTGTTGTTATATGGTGTTTAGCCATAGTCAGAAAGTAAGGATTAATAGAAGGCAATGGGCTATGCCCTAATTTAATCAACATACCGTATATAAGATGGCAATGTTAGCATAACATCAATTGTACAATGAGTAAGATTTGCTTAAATCGCAACATGTCTGTGCATATATGAGTTCCTTGTCTTATGCCCAGTGCCATATACTTTTTAACTTTGATGCTAATAAATTGAAGACTTTTTAGGAATATTTAGCCTGCTCTCTAACCTATTTTTGAACTTTGATTTGCCGAACATACAACAGCACTTCTTAATTACTACAATCCAGCCCAGGATGGAACTAGCTGGGTGTCCGAGCACCGCAAGCATTTGAACTAGCTAACTACTGAAACATAAGTGAGCTGTATTTTAGCTTGTCTTAGATTTTAAACTTGGTTTCCTGCTACAAGTAAGACAATTATACAATCTAAATACCATTAACTCTAGTGTGGTGGAAAGCTGCTGTACTTAGGAATCACATCTACTTCCGACTATCAAGACTGCAGTCTACTAATTACAACAATTCATGTAAAATAATAACACATATCTACTTACACTAAAGCCCTCATCGCCTGGGTGGGAGGGAGCAACGCAGTAGAAATGATACATTGTACTACTTCTGCACTAATCTACCAGTCCCCTGGTACCAAAGCACTACAGGGAATTCATTGTGGGACCCCTGGAGTTCCTTCCTGATGGACCCACACCAATGTAATTTTAGGCTATGTCTACACTGCATCAGACAAAAAACCCCAAAAGGGGTGTTTTTTTTTTCTCCAACGCAGGACCGCGTTTTTTTAACGCTTTGTGACAAAAGCCCCGGTCGCTTTTTTTGTATGGGAAAGGCAAAAAACAAAAGCGGGGGCGTATTTACAACAGTTGTATAAAACGCCCCTGCCAAAGACGGGCGAGAAAAGACGAGCGGTGTAGACAGCAGCTCGTCTTCTCTATTTCCTCTATCGGGCCGCAAACGATGTATCTGCGGCGCTTTAAAAAAAAGAAAAACGCGGATAAGATTGTTTTCTTATGCAGTGATGACATAGCCTTATATATTTTAAAGCAAGTTTAAATCACATGTAAAATAAATCTAAAAACTTTAAAATTCCTTAATTTTCCCTAAGCAAAACCCATATATAAAGTGAAAAAAAAATTTCCCGGGAAAAAATTGGGGCCAAAACTTAAGTTGGTCGTTCTAAAATACTTGCAAAACCCCTAAAAAAAAAAACTTTTTTTTAACCCTTTTATATGAAAAATTAATTTTTTTGGTCACACTTAGAAATGTGACACCGGGTTTAAAAAGAATATTAAAAACAAAACATAAAACCAATTTTGTCAAGTGCTTATCTGGGAAACTTGCATTTTTTGTTGTTTTGACTAAGAAAGGGCCTCCTTTTAGGCTTTTTTTTAAACCTAATGAAGGCAAACGAGTACTGAGAATCATTTAAAAGTCTTTCATTACCTCAAAGATGTATGCTTTGAATTCTTCATGAACTGGAAACAGGAGCTAACTGAGACATAAAGACAATTTTATGCCAATAGTTATTTATTAACACTTAGTATTATTAAATTAGGGCATGTGTTGTTGATTTGCTTGCTTTTTTTATGCATTTTGAAAATATATATGAAAACGCATACATTTTGTTTTGTAAATCCCAAAAAAATTTTTAATTGGGTTATGCCCGCAGCTTCAGAGAGACTGCTGGCCAGCATGTCCCCCTGAAGCTCTCACTGACATTCATTCTCCCCACAGGTAATCATAGCTCTCGAGGAGAGGTAAAAAATTACCCTAATGTCGGCCCCGTACTTCACTGAATTTAAGCGCCCAAATTCCCGCTCCAATAAAGGACCGACAAATTAAAGCAGTGGGGAACGGACCCTTATAAGTATATACATTTTTAATAAATTTTTTTTCTAAATTTATTTTAAAATAAAAAAGTTATTTTTAAAAATATTTAATAAATTTGTAGAATTGAGATATCATACTGTATATACTATAGGTCATTCACTTGCTATTCAGGTAGAGTTGAACAATTTGGGCATATATTTCATTTTGATTTGTTCTCAGGACTGGGACAAGGTATTCTGGCACTGTAGACAAATAAGGCATATAGCGCCCCCAATTGAAATTTTAATACATATAACAAAACAGAGCACACAAAAAAAATAAAATTACGTTGAAAAAAACTTCCTGCATTAAAAAAACAAAAGGGGGGTTTTATATGAGGTTCTTAGTTCACACTTATGCGCAAAACTGCTTAAGCCCACCTCTCGACTTCCAACGATACCTCAATGCAGGTGGGTCCTACACTAACGTTACACTATACGCCCTATATTTTCTCTGTGGTCAAATTCCAACCTACCTTTCAAGATTGTGAATGGCACCAAACCACAGATACATTGCACTCATTAAAAATCTATGTATATGGGTGGAAGTGCTAAAATCCAAGATGGAGGCATCGCCCACCCCCATATTTGTAATACACAACACACAATTTGGATCAGCACCTCCAAAAGCTGTTAGATCATATGTGCACGCTGTTTCCGGCTTGTAATCTGAATACATATAACAAATAACAGCAGCACACAAAAAAAATTATATATACGTTGAAAAAAACTATCTTGCTTTAAAAAAACAAAAGTTATATGAGGTTCTAGTTTCACACTTTTGCGCAATATACTTCTGCTTAAGCCACCTTCGACTTCCACGAGGACCTCAATGCAGGTTGGGTCCTCCTAACACTACCGTTACATCACGTAACGCTATATTTCCTCTGCGTGGTCAATCCAGACCATACCTTATCAGAATGTGAAGGCTCCAACCACTAGAATACATTGCACTTATTAAAAAGTCTATGTAGATTGGGGGAGTGCTAAAATCCAAGATGGAGAGGCAGCTCATCCCCCCTATTTGTAATACACAAACACACAATTTGGATCAGCACCACCAAAAGCAGTAGATATAGTTGTCACGCTGTGTCGGCAGTAAATATGAAACATATAACAATAACAGCAGCCACACAAAACAAACATAATATATACGCTGTAAAAACTTTTCTGCTTTAAAAAAACAAAAGTTTTAATGAGGTTCTAGTTCACACTTTTGCGTCAAAACTGCTTAATAAGAAGCCCACCTTCGACTTACTACTCCAACGAGACCTCAATGCATGTGGGTCCCTTCACTACTTACACTAACCCAGGGCATAGTTTCTCTGTGGTCCAATCCAGACCTACCTTTCAGAATGTGAAGGCACCACCACTAGATACATTGCACTCATTAAAAAGTCTAAGTAGATGGGTGGAGTGCCAAAAATCCAAGATGAAGGCAGCCCACCCCCCTATATTGTAATACACAACACACAAATTTGATCGCCCTCCAAAAGCTGTAGATATAGGTGCACGCTGTTCGGACTGTAATCTTAATACAAAATAACAATAACAGCGAGCACAACAAAAAAAATATATATACAGTTGAAAAAGAACTTTCTTGCTTTAAAAAAACAAAAGTTTTATGAGGTTCTTAGTTTCACACTTTTAGCCGCAAAACTGCTTAAGCCCACCTCGTACTTGCCAACTGAGACCTCAATGCAGTGGGTCCTACACTACGTTACACTAACGCTAATATACTCTGGGTGTCAAACCAGACCTACCTTTCAGATGTGAAGGCACCAACCACTAGATACATTGCACTCATTAAAAAGTCTATGTAGATGGCGTGGAGTGCTAAAATCCAAGAGGAGGCAGCCCATCCCCCCTATTTGTAATACACCAACACACAATTTGGATCAGCACCTCCAAAAGCTGTAGATAAGGTCAACGCCTGTGTCGGCTGTAGATCTGAATATCATAATAACAATAACACAGCACACAGAAAAAATATATATACTTAAAAAACTTTCTGCTTTAAAAAACAAAAGTTTTTATGATGGTTCTTAGTTCACACTCTTGCGTCAAAACTGCTTAATCCCACCTTTCGATTCCACGAGACCCTCATGCAGGTGGTCCTACACTACGTTACACTAACGCTAATTTCTCTGTTGTCAATCAGAACTACCTTTCAGAATGTATAAGGCACCAACCACTAGAATACATTGCACTCCATTAAAAAGTCTATGTAGATGGGTGGAGTGCGAAAAATTCCAAGGTGGAGGCAGCCCATCCCCCCTATTTGAAATACACAACACACAATTTGGATCAGCACTCCAAAGCTGTGAGATATAGGTGCACCTGTGTCCGCTGTAATCTGAAAACATATAACAATAACAGCACATACAAAAAAAATATATATACTTGAAAAAAACTTCAGCTTTAAAAAAACAAAATTATTTTTTTTGAGTGCTGCTGTTATTGGTTATATGTTTCAGATTACAGCCGACACACGTGCACCTAATCTACAGCTTTTGGAGGTGCTGATCCTAAATTGTGTGTTGTGTATTACAACATAGGGGGGATTGGGCTGCTCCATCTTGGATTTTAGCTACTCCACCTCTACATAGACTTTATTAATGAGTGCAATGTATCTTAGTGGTTGGGTGCCTTCACATTCTGAAAGGTAGGATCTGGAATGACCACAGAGAAATATAGCGATTTATTGTAACGTAGTTGTAGGACCCACCTGCATTGCAGTCTCGTTGGAAGTCGAAGGTGGCTTAACATTTTAGCGCAAAATGTGTGAACTAAGAACCCATAAAAACTTGGTTTTTTTAAAGCAGAAAGTTTTTTCAACGTATATATATTTTTTTTGTGTGCTGCTGTTATAGTTATAGATTCTTCAGCTTACAGCCGACCACAGCGTCACCTATATCTACAGAGCTTATGGAGGTGCGAATCCAAATTGTGTGTTTGTGTATTACAAATAGGGGGGATTGGGCTGCCCTCATTCTTGGATTTTAGCACCCACCCATCTACATAGACTTTAATGAGTCATTGTATCTAGTGGTTGGTGCCTTCCACATTCCTGAAATGTAGGTCTGTATTGACCACAGGAGAAATATAGCGTTATTGTAACGTATGTAGGAACCCACCTGCATTGAGGTTCTCGTTGGAAGTCTAAGTGGCTTAAGCAGTTTTGCGCAAAGAGTGAACTAAGAACCTCATAAAAACTATTGTTTTTTTAAAGCAGAAGTTTTTTTTCAACGTATATAATATTTTTTATGTGTGCTTGCAGTTATTGTTATATGTATTCAGATTACAGCCGACACAGCGTGCACCTATATCTACAGCTTTTTGGAGTGCTGAATCCAAATTGTGTGTTGTGTATTACAAATAGGGTGGGAAAGGGCTGCCTCCATCTGGATTTTAGCACTCCACCCATCTATCATAGACTTTTTAATGAGTGCAATGTATCTAGTGGGTTGTGCCCTTCACCTTCGAAAGGTAGGTCTGGATTGACCACAGAGAAAAATAGCAGTTAGTGTAAACGTAGTGAGACCCCACTGCAATTGAGGCTCGTTGGAAGTCGAAGGTGTGCCTAAGCGTTTTGCGCAAAAAGTGTTGAACTAAGAACCATCATAAAACTTTTTTTTTTTTTAAAGCAGAAAGTTTTTCAACGTATAGATATTTTTTTTGTGTGTGCTGCTGTTTATAGTTATATGTATTCAGATTTACACCTACACAGCGTGCACCTATATCTACAGCTTTTGGAGTGCTGATCCAAATTGTGTGTTGTGTATTACAAATAGGGGGGATGGTCTGTCCTCCATCTTGGATTTTAGCACTCCACCCGATCAACATAGACTTTTTTAATGAGTGTGCAAGTAACTAGTGGTTGGTTGCCTCACATTCTGAAAGATAGTCTGGATTGACCACAGAGAAATATACGTTAGTGTTACGTAGTGTAGTGACCACCTGCAATGAGTCTCGTATGGAAGTCGAAGGTGGGCTTAAGCAGTTTTTTGCGCATAGTGTGAACTAAGAACCTACATAAAACTTTTGTTTTTTTAAAGCAGAAAGTTTTTTCACGTATATATATTTTTTTTTGTGTGCTGCGGTTAATTGTATATAAGTATACAGATTACGCCGACACAGCTTGCACCTATATCTACAGGCTTTTGTAGTGCTGAGAACCAATTGTGTGTTTGTGTAAATACAAATAGGGGGGATGGCTGCCTCTCCATCTTGGATTTTAGAAGCACTCCACCCATCTACATAGACTTTTAATGATGCAATGTATCTAGTGGTTGGTGCCTTCACATTCTGAAATGTAGGTCAGGAATGACCACAGAGAAATATAGTCGTAAGATTTAACGTAGTGTAGGACCCACCTGCATTGAGGTCCGTTGGAATCGAAGTGGGCTTAAGCAGTTTTGCGCTAAAGTGTGAACTAAGAACCTCATAAAAACTTTTGTTTTTTTAAAGCAAAAGTTTTTTTCAACGTATATATATTTTTTATTGTTGTGCTCTGTTATTCGTTAATGTATTCAGATAACACCGTCACATGCGTGCACCTATATCAACAGCTTTTGTGGAGTTGCTGATCCAAATTCCCAATTGAAATTTTAGCCCACTTCATACCTCTTCCTTCTGGGCTGAAGTGACGCCCCTACATCGAACACCTACGCACTTTTGCCTTCTTGTTGTTTCAGCTCTGTTTGTTCAGAATTTGCTTTATTTGTAATTTATTTAACGAGAAATGTTTCTTTAAAGGGAACCTGTCAAACAGATTTATGCCCCTTGCTGAGGACTATAGCACAAGCTAGTCAACAGACTCGCTGTTTTTCCATAACTGTGTCCCTTATTCTGTAATATGCTGTAGTCTTAGAGTGATTTAATGCTCAAATCTTATCATGGAGCAGTTGTTAGCTCCACCACCAAAAGGCTAGCTCCGCCCACTGACAGATATTCACAATTTCTACCTATTCAAAAGTAATAGGTTTATCAGTTGAGGTGGGTGGGGCTAGCCTTGGGTGGGTGGAGTTTTAAAAAAATTGACTCTTTAAATGACTCTTTATTGGTTGAAAACTGTAGATTTGAGAACTAAATGCTCTCAAACTACAGCATCTTACAAAATAAGGGACACAGCGCTGGAAACAGTGCATGTACTGTCACTAGCTTGTGCTGCCCTCAGGAAGGGGGGCATAAACTATGTGACAGGTTCTGGTTAAGGTTAATTGTTTTTAAAATTGTTTTTATTATCATGGGCTGTATGATTAGTTGGTATCTCCAACTAGGAACAGAAAAATTTCCATAGGTTGTGTCCTGTTGTGATCTACTGCTCTAACGTGCAATTTGATCACTTGATGATGTCAACAGAGACTTCTGAACTATGCACATCACCTGTAAGGCAAATTTGAAAAAATGCTACTTTGAAAGGTACTACTTAAATCGCTGATTGCTTCATTGTAGCAGACCTAATGATGGAGAACAAGTCCTGAGCATTGTCTGTTTTTACATTATCTTTACTTTTCTGTAATAATAAAAAGATGGTTCCTAAATCTTGGAAACAAAAGAAAGGGTTTGAGTGCCTTCTTTCATTTGGTGGTGTTTTAACAGTTCAAAGATACTTTGTTTCTTTAGATAATTAATGGGGTTTTCCCATTTAGCTGTTTTCACAGAACCTGCCATTCCTCCCTTGCTTTGAGCTTCCACTTTCCTTCTTTACTTTTCAGGCTAAAGGCAGTTCTACAGTATTGACTAACATTTCAGCTCTGCTCGCTCATGTTCCTAACTGAACCTGTAAGAGGGGCATTAGTAATTAGGCGTGGCCTGATATTCCCCTTCAGCCAGGTAGGTAGGCAGGAAATCCTCCAGGTAGGTAGGTGAGCCAGGCCCCATGTATATAGCTAGGTAGGCAAGTAATGCCCCAAGTAATTAGCTAAGTAGACAGCCAAGGCCACAGGTAGTTAGGCAGACAATCCCCCCAGCTAGGTAGGTAGGCAGGCAAGGCCTCAGGTAGGTAAGTAGTTGAGTAAGACCCAAGGTAAGTATGTAGAAAGAAGAGAGGTTTGGTTTAACTGAGCAGCTGGGTTGATGATGTGTATCGTATGTTCACCCCTGATTGTATCTATTGGTTAAAAAAAAATTAAATTTTTTTGTACAGTACATATTTAAAAATACAAAGATAAATCTTAGTGTAAGAGCTATAACCTGTATAAAGTGCTTTCTTAGCTGCACATTATTATACATATTTCTATTATGACTATTAAGAGAACATGGCTTACCTTTTTCTCCTAGGACTGCCTATGGTCACCAGATGGTTTTCTGTCACCTGGGAGAATATTAGAAATCTTTGGCTTTACAGTTCTCATTGCCATTCAGCTGGAAGTACATAAGTGCTATTTCAAGATCAAAAAATAGTTGGGAGATATAGAGCTTTGATTGCCTGAGCAAGTCTCTGATGGCCTGTAAAAATCAGCTTGTCCTTGAGTCACAAAACCTTTATCAACAGCATAGAACTATCTCTATACAAGGACTGTATTTCCTTGTTGGCATTTCAAAACAGAAAACTACCGTTTAAATGCATGTTAGTACCTTTCTGAGCAGCACAAACTCCAGAGGAGATCAGTAACAGCTATGAACTTTTACTGATCCTTAGAAAATGTCAGCAATTTAGTAACAATTGCAAACGATGTAATGTTTATTAGAAATAAAATACTGATATATGAAAGGGATATTTCATCTTAGACATCAGAGAGATGTTGGTCTCACCTCTTGAACCAACACCTATCTCAAGAATGGGGGCCTGTTGAAGTGAATGGAGAAGTTTTCATACATGCTTCACTCCTTCAGTTCTGGAAATTCCATGTGTGGTCTAACACATAGAAGTGGATGCATATGTGCAGCCAACTCTCCGTTCTCTATACTTGAGTCAAAAATAAGGATGGTAGAAGAACGGGACAACCTATGTACTGTAAAATGTATCTGCTCTAAGATGTCAACCTGTATCTCTCTTATCTCCTTAACAAAGCCAAAAAAAAAAAAAGCAGGAAACTAAGTTTAAAATCTAAGACAAGCAAAAATACAGCTCACTTATGTTTCAGTAGTTAGCTTGTTCAAATGCTTGCGGTGCTCGGACACCCAGCTAGTTCCATCCTGGGCTGGATTGTAGTAATTAAGAAGTGCTGTTGTATGTTCGGCAAATCAACGCTCAAAAATAGGTTAGAGGGCAGGCTAAATATTCCTAAAAAGTCTTCAATTTATTAGCATCAAAGTTAAAAAGTATATGGCACTGGGCATAAGACAAGGAACTCATATATGCACAGACGTGTTGCGATTTAAGCAAATCTTACTCATTGTACAATTGATGTTATGCTAACATTGCCATCTTATATATGTTGATTAAATTCGGGCATAGCCCATTGCCTTCTATTAATCTTTACTTTCTGACTATGCCTAAACACTAGAGATGGGTGAATCGATTCTAACGAAGTAGAATTCGTTTAGAATTTCAGGAAAACTTCGGTCTGAACGAAGTCGAAGTTTGGGGGACTTCGGTGAACGAAGTGGCTTTTTGATTGAAAAATTGGCTGCAGCACATGGCGCTACATGGGCAAAAGCAACTCTGGGAGAAGAAGGGCATAGCCTGCATGACATGTGCAGAGATGAAGCCAATCAGAGACCGCGGATCGTGTGACGTCACTGCACTATATAAGTCCGGGCCGCGACGCTGGGAGCTCCATACCGCTCTCACTGACTGATCAGGGAAGGTGCCTGCCGCGGCTGATTGTTACTGAAGAACTGATTTTTTAACAGCGATTTTTGTGGGGTGTCCTCAGCTTGTCTCAGAGACTGCTTCTCCTTAATGTTCAATTTGCTTGATTTTTTGTTGTATTGGATCTGAAGTCCAGTGTGCGTCCACTGCAGCTGCATATACATTTTAATGCTATCTGCTCACAGCACATTGAAATCCAAGGGGCATCTAAGCCATTCCTGTTGTATTTCATTTAAAGAACAGCGTTTTTATAATACAAATACCACTTCATTTTTTGGCTGCTCAATCCTTTGTCGCAATTACAGCAGGTGTTAATAAGCGTTGTTTTTGTGCTGTGGTACAAAAATAGACCGTCTTTTTCACCGCCAAAAAATACAATTTTCCTGTAAGCTAATTCCAAGCGAAGGTTAATTACAATTTTTCTCGAGTTGTGTGTAGCGTAGAAAACACGACAATTGTAACACGCTACAAAGCTTAGTATTTTCCGTGCTGCGCAATTCATTTGTGCAATTTTACTCCAGGGGTTAATTAGCGTTGTTCTGCTGCTGTTGTGACTCAAAGAAACCGTCTTTTTCACCGCCAAAAAATACAATTTTTCCTTGTAGCATAATTCACAAGCTAAGGTTAATTACAATTTTTTCTCTTGTATGTGTAGCGTAGAAAAACACGTAATTGTAAACACTCTACAAAGGCTAGGAGTTTCCGGCTGCTCATTCCTTTTGCGCAATTTACATCCAGGGGTTAATTAAGCGTGTTTTTCTGCTGTTCTGACAAAAATAGACCGTCTTTTTCACCGCCAAAAAATACAAATTTTCCTGTAGCATAATTTCACAAGCGAAGGTAATTACTATTTTTTCTCTTGTTGTGTAGCGTAAGAAAACATGCATTTGTAAGCAGCTACAAAGCTAGTAGTTTCCTGCTGTTCAATTCATTGTGCAATTTACATCCAGGTTAATTAAGCCTTGTTATGCTGCTGTTAGTGACTCCAAGAAACCGACTTTTTCACGCGCCAAAAAATACAATTTTCCTGTTAGCATAATTCACAAGCGAAGTTTAATTACAATTTTTTCTCTTGTTGTGTAGCGTAAAAACACGCAATTGTAACACACAACAAAGCTAGTATTTCTGGCTGCTAAATTCTTTGCACAATTTACATCCATGGGTTATTTAAGCGCTGATCTGATGCAGTTTGTGACTCCAAGAAAACCCGTCTTTTTCACCGCCAACAAAATACAATTTTCCCTGTAGCATAATAACAAAGCGAAGTTTAATTACAATTTTTTCTCTTGTTTTGTAGCATAAAACACGCAATGTAACACGCTACAAAGCTAGTATGTTCCGCTGCTAAATTCTTTTGTGGCAATTTACATCCAGGGTTAATTAGCGTTTTTCTGCTGCTGTGTGAACTCCAAGAAACCGTCTTTTTCACCGCCAAAAATATACAGATTTTTCCTGTAGCATAATTCACAAGCGAAGGTTAATTACAATTTTTTCTCTTTTGTGTAGCGTAGAAAACACGTAATTGGTAACACGCTACAAAGCTAGTAGTTTCCGCTGCTCAATTCTTTGCGCAATTTACATCCAGTGTATATTAAAGCGTTTTTTTCGCGTGTGTCAAAAAATAGACCGTCTATTTTCACCGCCAAAAAATGACAATTTTCCTGTAGCATAATTTCACAATGCGACAGTAATTACTATTTTTATCTTCTTGTTGTGTAGCGTAAAAACATGCAATGAACATGCACATAAGCTAGTAGTTTCCGGCTGTTCAATTCTTTTGTGCAATTTACATCCCAGGGTTAATTACAGCCTTGTTATCTGCTGTTTGTGACTCCAAGAAACCGTCTTTTTCACCGCCAAAAAATACAATTTTCCCCTTTAGCATAATTCCCAAGCGAAGGTTAATTACAATTATTTCTCTTGTTGTTAGCGGTAGAAAAAATCACGCACCCAATTTGTAACACACTACAAGACTTATGTTAGTTTCTTGCTGCTCAATTCTTTTGCACAATTACATCCAGGGATAGTCAAGCGCGTTCTGATGCTGTTGTGACTCCAGAAACCGTCCTTTTCACCGCCAAAAAATACAATTTTCCTGTCGCATAATTCACCAAGCGAAGGTTAATTACAATTTTTTTCTCTTGTTGTGTAGCGTAGAAAACCGCAATTGTAAAATCTACAAAGGCTAGTAGTTTCCGGCTGCTCAATTCTTTTGCGCAATTTACATCCAGGTGTTTAAATAATCATTGTTTTTTTCTGCTGTGGTGACAAAAATAGACTGTCATTTCACCGCGCAAAAATTCAATTTTCCTGTAGCATAATTCACAAGCGAAGGTTAATTACAATTTTTTCTCTTGTTGTGTACGTAGAAACCACGCAATTGTAACAGGCTACAAAGCTAGTAGTTTCCAGTCTGCTCAACTTTCCTTTTGCACAATTTTACATCCATGGGTTAATTACGTGTTCTGCAGCTATTGTGACTCCAAGAAACCGTCTTTCTCACCGCCAAAAAATAACAATGTTCCTGAAGCATGGGGCCATCCTGTCAGTGGGCCCTGTGAATCTCATAACAAACAGCGTCGCCAAATCTGTCCTTCATTGTAATGCAACAAGCATCCCAGCGAAGGTTTAATTACAATTTTTTCTCTGTTGTGTAGCGTAGAAAACACGGAATTTAACACCTACAAAGCTAGTAGATTCCGGCTGCTCAATTCTTTTGCTCATTATATCCATGGGTTAATTAAGCGTTGTTCTGCAGTCTGTACTCAGTAAAGAAACTTGTTTTTCACCGCCACAAAAGATATTCCGTATCATAATTCATTATCCGAAGGTTAATTAAGCCTGTTTGTGTTTTAATATCAGTAAAATACACAGAGATTTTAAACGGCACATACAAGACAATTTTTTTTCCTGCCCATTTGTGGAGCGAATTTATATCCAAGGGTTACCCAAGCTTCTATGGTTCATTTGGCGTCAAATACAGGGTGTGTATTTATACATATACACGATATCTCATAAAGACATGTTCCTTACATTTTATAGAACAAACAGTATGTCAGACAGAGAGGTGGCAGGTATGTTGACGATTATTATCGATAAAGATGAAACGGCACAGTTTTTTATGGTGATCGATTTTTTAGATCAGCGATAATTTAGTGTTAAAATCCTGTGCATCAACAATTAAGAACGCGCCTTTTTCGTCGCTCCTGTCAATTTGCGGCCATCAAATCAGATTACAGATAGAGCAGGTGAGATTGTGTGCGGTACGTCATGACTGGGTAGGTTTATGTGTTGCGATGGCTGGAAAAATACATGACCTCTTTTACATAGAACAGTGGGTTTACCTGTTCAGCCTCAGTGTCTCCCAGCGTCTCAGAGCAGAGGACGTGCTGCTCTCTTGTTGTCCAAACAGCTCAGCGAAATTATTATATTTTCTTCCACTAGAAACCGCAACTATTACGTGTGATCCTTACAATTAGTTACGATTAGAGATTGGAATGATTTTTATATATAGTTAGTAGAGAATTTTAAAGGAGCTCTACCGCTGTAAAGTCACGGGGGAGGGCAGAGGGGGGTCCCCGCGGGCTAACACCACGAAGCTCTAATAAAGAATACTGTATAAAAGTTTCACCAAGTACTTAGGTAGACAATGCACTTGCTTTATTAATAACAGTTTACTATTTAAAATATTTCCTGGAATATTGGGCAGCTGACTTATAGGATACACATCTTTCTAGTAAACTGCAGTTCTCTTTGTTAGGTGAAAACTCACTTATATTAATCAGTACACATTTTCAGATATGGTTTCGATTTTCAATTTTGCCCCATTCCACCTTTGTTGATATATCCACCTTTTACTTAAATAGAATCCAGCAAGATCAGCACATTTTGAATAGGTGCCAAGAATACCTTGTAAAAACCGAATAAATTTTCAACACTGTTTTTGATTTTGGCGACTACAGCTTGGGGTTTCTTTGGGGCACTTTCCTTAAATTAAACTGAAATTTTTTTTATCACCACAGGTGAATTGATGGGGTGCCAAAAAAACCTTTATTACCGAATACATTTCAGATACGTGTTTTTCATTTGGCGCAGGCCATTTTGTTGATAGCTATTTTGCAGTTAAATTTGAATACGAATTTTTATCAATACATTTGAATTATGGGTGCCAAAAATCCCTTTTTTATATCCGAATACATTAAAAAACGTTTTTTTTTGCACTTTTGCCCAGCCCCAATTTTTGAAAGCCCCCCTGCAGAAAATTTTTGAACCCAAAATTTTGTTAGTTACCACAGGTAATTTGATGGGTCCAAAAAAAACCTTTTTAAATTACCCCAATACATTACAATACGTGTTTTTTGACTTTGGTCCTACAGTTTTGTTCACTGAGGCCCCTTGCACTTAAATGTGAATCGAAATTTTTTTTAGTCACCACAGTAAAATTGTAGTGCCAAAAAAATCCTTTTTATTACCCAAACATTTCAGATACTTTTTTTCACTTTGGCGCGGGCCACTTTTTTGAAATCTACTTGCAGTTAAATTTGAATACGCAATTTTTTGTAGTTACCACAGGTAATTATAGGTGCCAAAAATACCTTTTATTATCCGAATACTTTACAATACTTTTTTTTGGCACTTTTGCTCAGTCCAAATTTGTTGATAGAGCCACCTTGCAGTTAAATTTGAATCCACAATTGTGTAGTTACCACGGGGAAATTATAGGTCCAAAAAAATCCCTTTTTTTTATCCGAATACATTACAGATACTGTTTTTTGACTTTGGGCCAACATTTTGTTCATTGAGGCCCTTTGCACTTAAATTGAATACAACAATTTTTTAGTCCAAATTTAAATTTGATGGGTGCCAAAAAATATTTTTTATTATCCTAATACATTACCGATACGTGTTTTTTGCACTTTTGCCCAGTCCAGATTTTTGATAGAGCCATTTTCAGTTAAATTTGAACCCAGAAATTTGGTAGTTACCACGGGGAAATTTGATAGGTGCCAAAAAAATCCCTTTTATTACCAATACTTTTTTCAGATATTTTTTTTTCATTTGGGGCGCGGGCCACTTTTGTTACTTATAATCTCTTTCCATTTAAATTTTTTGAATCCAGCAATTTTGTTTTGATTTGAGGGATTTAAAGAATACTGTGATTTCCCGTCTTTAATAAGAACTTCCAAACCCCTCCATCCCCTTCCAAATTTTGTATATTTCTGAACAGGAGCAAAATTTTCAGGGGAAAAGCGAGCAAAGAGGGGGGTAGGACATGGAGGAGAGGTACGGGAAAAGGGTGCCCTTCCAGGCTGGGACAACACGCATGCCAGGTCACATTGCGGGACCGCACCTGTCATCCTGGGTCGGGGGCCCTGTGAATCTCGTAACGAACAGGTGCCAATCTGTCCTTCAGTGGTTAATGAAACCTCATCCAGCTTTTACCTCCTCGCCTCCCAGTCAGGGCCACAAATTCGCATCAGCATCACCAGCATCCGTCCAACTAAGCGCCCAAATGTCAACTCGTGTACCCACCACTGTGGATAACCCTTTTTTCTGAAGCCCCTTTTTGATGACAAAATGCGGTTGGGGGTCAAAAGGGCATTTTAAAAGATCAAGAGGCAAAAGAGATGTTTTTCTCTGCCTGACGCCCTTACTGATGCCATAAAGGGGGAGAAGGAACCCGGGTCAATCGGCAAAATTTCCGGCGGTCCCGTCAACCCTTCAGTCCATTTTGCTTGTACCCGAGCTCCTGGATGCAGAATTTCAGGACGACCAGCACCTGTTTTTGATATGATGATGACGACTTGGGGGTCCAACGGGTCTTTTCAGCAAAATTTCTTGCGAGCGTTTCACACTGGACGAGGGAAGACGATGGGGTAGTGCAGTAGGGTTTTCCGCCTAAAAAAAGGGAGAGGGCGGTTTTCAAAGTCCGCTGATATATTCCGCCACCCCGGGTCACACAAACCCCAATCCTCGCTTTTTCCTGTCAAAAAGGTCCAGGACCTCCAAGCCGGGGCCCTTTCTTACCAACCCTCTGATTCACCCAGATGTAAATGCCCCTTTGCCGTAAACGCAAATTTAGAGGCAAAACCTTAGGGGGTTAACCACCACCAAATGTCTTCACATGCGGGAATGCATATTGAAATGGAGAAAACATTTGGGCCAAAAAACCAGACCGACGCCGCCTTTCAACCACTGCACACCCCTGTCTCCGCCTCCCCTCCTCCGCCCCCAAAAAACGTTCCTCACTGCCCATTCTCTAAGTCATGATCAGGATCACCCCCGCTTCAGCCTCCACCGTCCCCCCCGAGTACCCCACACCACCAAGACCCCCTCCCACCCCTTCTCCTTCCTCCCGTTTGACGACCGCACCCGTACAGCGGGCCCGTCAGCACCAGCCTTCTGTTTTCCCCCCGGTTTGGGAGCAGAAGAAACACTTTTTCCCAAAACCTCCCAAAGCCAAAAGCCGAATGTCGGCATTGCCGGCTTTTGGCCTTGGAAATGTTTTTCCCTTTCCGTCGGGGGGACACAGTGGTTCCGCCCCGTCATGGCCCTTCCTGCCCCCAAACCAAAGCCAGCAGGGGATTTTCTTTGCCAGAAAAGCCGTCCCTGCCCTCCCCCACGTTCATCAAAAATTTTTAAACCGTTTTCTGCATCTTGGCCGGAAAAGCCACGACCACCGACACATGGGCTAGTAACACGGCCAAGGCTGCTATATCTCTGGACAGCTCACTGGGGGAGCTGGTGGTGTCCCGGGGGGGACGGTGCTCTCAGGCTCGGGGCACCTCTTCAAAACCGCAGGGAGGTGCAGGGTTCTTTCCCCCAAGGCCTCTGGTGGCACACGTCCCAGAGAAACCAGGCTGTGTTAAATTTTAACTGTCTTGGGAACCGTCCACACAGGTCAGGAGCTGTGGACGGGTCTCCGCAACGAGACCGGGGGCTGGATGGGGGCCAAAACCTTTTCCAGGGAAGGTGGGTGGCGATAACGGGGAAAATCTGTGCCGCCCTTAAGATCGGTAGGCGGGGCACACCCTTGCCTGGGACATGTCATGAACCCTGTCGTCCAGAAATTTCTAAAGAGCTACCCCCGGTCTGGACTGCCTCTAGGGAAAGGGTCAAGTCTAAGTTCGCACTTTTCCCCGTTCGCACCCCTCTTCGTCCCCCGGCTGCGTTGCAGCGTCAGCTCGGCCCCCCCTCAACGTCTCATTTTAGTGGCAACACCGGGAAATTTCCCCCCTCCACATGCTCCACGATTGTGGCAGCAAACGCTTCCATTACGCATACGAAGTGACACATGGCCTGACAAGCAAGGTGCGGACCTCGGGGGGTTGAGCCACCGAAGTGGAGGCAGGTGAAAGAGCTCTCACCATCCTTGCCAGTTTTGAAAGCCACCAAAATTTCAGTGCGGACAATGCCCTGCAGCATGAATTGTGGTGATTTTTAGTTTTTTGGAACGACGTTTGGACACGCAAAAGGCCCGCCCCCCAAGGGGAGGGGACGGGCACAGATGCGGACACGGAGCCATTTTCTCCGTCAAATCCCAAGGCCCCAGTTTCACAATTCATCGGTCTTCAAGGGATGGTTCGGGGGCCAGAGCTATGCAAGGTGGGGCACAGCTCTCAGGGTGCATAAACCAGGGAATCAGGGCTGTGTTAAGCTGTGCCGGAGGCAGCGGAGGAGGAGGAGGTACCCTAGACACCGATGTTAAGACTCCCTGCCCTTTAAAGAGGGTTTGGGGTGAATTTTTAGGCGGAGAGGAAGATAGGGAAATCAGTTTGCTAGTGCCCCTCGACCCAAGGGTTTGGGGAAATCAAGGCTCCATCTCTCACTGATGCTTGGGTGCCCATTTCCTCCAACATGACCTCGCATTAAGGGCCCTCAAAAAGAACAACATTACTGGTGGGCCCCCCTCCTGGGTCCCCGTACAAAAAAAAACTCAGCACTTTCCTTCCACCCACCCAAAAGAGAGTAAAATAGGGAAAAGGGGGAAACCTTTCTGATTGATCAACTGGAGACATCTGTTTCATCTGCTTCATGTTCCCCAAATTCACGGTGGAAAAACATCAGGATGTGACAGCAGTATAGTGCCAAGTAGGGGTAGGCAGCACAGGGAGGTGGCAGTAGCTTATTGGGTGACCTCTGGAAATCTTTGCTTACCACATCACAAAAGCATGCAATGCAGGTCACACACAACACACAGAGATCCTTAAGATCAGGGCACACATCGCGTCTCAACACGAGTTTTTTGTATGGTTTTCCGGGGCCCAATAACTTTTGGTACCAAATTGGACGAATGGCCCCCAGCGCCGCCGCCATAAGGTTTTTTCCTGCCCAGCACCAGCGCATATCTACGGACCCCACACAGCTGGGGAGTCATTACAACAAACGCATCCGCTTTCCACAAAAAATGTGGATCTTTTACTTTTATCAAATGAATCGGCTGGACCTGATATGTTTGGGCCCCCAATCGCCGAGGGCACCGGGTTAATTCCGGTTACCCCACATTCCCTTTAAACAGAAATGGGCCTCTTGAAAAAGTTTTTTAAAAAAACATCTCTCTGCAATTTTTATCTCTTTTCCCCCCAGT
Source organism: Phyllomedusa bahiana (assembly GCA_025379985.1). Classification (NCBI taxonomy): domain Eukaryota; kingdom Metazoa; phylum Chordata; class Amphibia; order Anura; family Hylidae; genus Phyllomedusa; species Phyllomedusa bahiana. The sequence goes on from JAODAL010015442.1 coordinate 43,524, forward strand.
TTATTTTGCTGGTTTTGCTGTGGGGGGACGTAAAAGACAGCAAGTTTCATGACAACACCGTAAACCATTTACTCACTTTTTTTTTAAGAAGTTTTTTGCTTTTCAATGGTTTTGAGGTCATTTGCGTGAATACAGCATAATTATGGTCCTTTTGGGAAAAAAGTGGCTTTTAAAAAGCTTTTTCCCCCTCACAATTTTTTAATGTGTCTAAACATATTTTTAAAATTTTTTTTGGGGCATGTAGCTGGGATACGCAATAATCTGTCCCCTTTTGGGAAAAGAAAAGTGGCTTTTAAGTGGCATTTCTCCCTCACAATTTTTTTAAAAGGGCTGTGAAGTCATATTTATAATTTTTTGGGGGCATGTACTGTGAGAAACGCAAAATCTTGGGTCCTTTGGAACAAAATGTGTTTCTAAGTGGATTTCTCCCCAAAATTTTTTTAAAACCGGGGTTTTGAGAAGTCATTTATTATAATTTTTTGGGTCATCTGTTTTTGAAATGAAGCAATACTACGGGTCCTTTTAAAAAAAAAAAATTTTGTTTCTAACAGAAAATTTTTCTCACAATTGTCCAAAGTGGTAAAGGTCATGCTTTGAATTTTTTTGGGGGGCTTTTTGCTTTGAAACGCTTTTCTACAGACCTTTTAAAAAAAAAAATTTTTTCTAACAGACATTTTTTTTCTTCACAATTGTCCAAATGGCTAAAGGGGTCATGCTTTGGTTTTTTTGGGGGGCATTTTTTTTGAAAGGCACATACTACAGGTCCCTATTAAAAAAAAAATTTTGTTTCTAACAGACATTTGTTTTAAAAATTCAAGGGGCTAAAGGGGTGAGGGTGCTGTCAAAACAGAAAGGTAGGACACTTTTAAATGGACACATATTCAAAATGACTTGTTTTTGCAAATTTTTAACAAGCAACAATCCCTGTATTGAGACAACCATTTAATACAATTAAAAAAAGAGAAACAAAGACATGGTGGGATTCCATCCTATTTGAAAAATGTGTTTTCTAGAATTAAACTACTAAAAAACTTGCATGTACACAATAGCTGGTAAAAAACTTCCTCTGAATTGTACAAGGGAGGTCCAGGACAACGTGACCAGATGTAGGTTATTCAGAGGACATGGAGATATGGAGCACAGACAGAGAACAAAGTACAGAGACAATTTCCTCCAGCACGTTGAGTAAAATGAGAAAAAGAATGCCAAGAAAAAGGGCACCTGGGTGGAACAGGAGCGTTAACCACCAGTATTTCCAAGTGAAGCTCAATTGGTCCGCACTCATACGGAAGGGCAAGCGCTACCCAGGTCTTGACTGTGTACTGAGGAAGGCTGGAGTTCTCACACTTCCACTTCCGCACTCTGCTTTCAGCATGACAGTTTTCGTTGCTGCGTCATCAGGGCATTTAACCTGCGTGTAAATAGATGACGGACGCCAGTCTGGGCTCTCACCGCACCCACTGTAACTCCGGCCCTGGGTCATGCTGTGGCACAGGACAGGTAATAGTCAATGTCCAGTTCAACTAAAATGGTGGTTGAAAGACTCCTTTTTCCGGCACTTTTTAATCTGTGGGTCAGACAGGTTTAAGGGTCATGCTGCGGTCCAGGACAGGGTTTGTTAATGTCCAGTTCAACTAAAATGGTGGTTGAAAGACTCCTTTTTCTGGCACTTTTTAATCTGGGGGTCAGACAGGTTTAATGGTCATACTGCGGTCCAGGACAGTTCTAGTCAATGTCCAGTTCAACTAAAATGGTGGTTCAAAGACTACTTTCTTCTGGCACTTTTTAATCTGTGGGTCATGCAGGTTTTTAGGGTCATGCTGCGTTCCAGGACAGGGATATTCAATGTCCAGTTCAGTAAAATGATGGTTCAAATAATACTGCCTTCTGGCACATTTTAATTTGTGGGTGATGCAGGTTTAAGGGTCATGCTGTGATACAAGACAGGGATAGTGAATGGTGTGTGACTTTTTTTCTGTGGCTTTTATAGCCTAAGTGTTGTGCAGGTATCCATTTGACTGTTGTGGCTGTTAATTCAAGCTTCTCCAGCCCTGTTTGGGTGTAAGAATGAAGGTGTTGTTGCTCTCCCATAGACTTTAATGGTCATCGCTCATAATCGACTGCTAACTATCGAAAAACCTTATCGATGGTGGCCGACTATCGACTATCGCCCGATGTCGATAGCCAACGTAATCGCTCAACACTAGTGGCAGGCTCTTCACCTGCGAGTGGCAGAGGCACAAACATTCCAGGCCCAGGTCGCAGCACAGCAAGGGGACGTCGCAGCAGGGGTCACTCGGGAGGCCACAACTGCCGCTGTCATCTAGCGGCCGAGTGTTGTTCAGCAACCCATGGTTCTTGATTGGTTGACTAGTCATCCACTTCCTCCCAGATGACATCTGACAACCCCAGCCAAGAGCCCGGTGGGAACGTCAGACACAACCCTTAGTTGGCATGGCCCGGAGCTGGTCACGGCCCTCACCTGTCCTCAACCTGCCTCTGTCCCACCCGGGTTCCCTCAGCCAGAGATCTACTATGTGGTCTGGCTCAGCGACACTATATAGCGAGGATAGAACAATTTGAGGAGGGCAGTCAGCAGCTACTTGGCAGCGAAGAAATGGGGCCAATATCCCCTGCTTCTGGCAATAGGAGGCAAAGTATAGATGTTGAAAGTGGCATGGGAGGTCATGTTGTGAGGGGTCAGCCTCTGCATACCAAGACTGGTGATGAGGACAGCAGTGACGATGAACACAAAATAGATGAATGATGTAGCCGACCGCACTTGGGAGCCGGGTGAGGCAAGGACATCATCATCGTCAGGAGAAGAGGGCGTCAGCTTGCGCGTCAGGCAGCAGCGCAGATAGCAAGTGGGTCGTGTGGCCGTGAGTCAGCAGGATAGCAGCAGTGTGAGGTCGGGAGGCAAGCGGCCACGGGGTAAAAAACCCGCTTCGCATGTCCAACAAAGTAGCGGCACAGGGGCTCAGCGAGGCGTTGGCGGTAAAATCCGATACTCGGCAGTGTGGCAGTTCTTTGCTAAGACACCGGAGGAGCCGAATATGGGTATATGTAGAATCTGTAAGCAGAAAGTGAAGTGTGGCCAGGGAGCTAACATTGGAACCACGGCCCTGCGTCAAAACAAGCCGCATCACAATCCGGTGGCCTGGGAGAAACGTGCTCAGATGTGGTGGTCCCTCCTGCCGTCGCAGCAACAGCAGCAGCAGCAGCGCCCAGTGGCACGCATGCCATTGCAGCCAGTCAAGGCTCCACCACCTCTGCAGAAGGGAGCTGTTTCTCTTTGACATCATCTCCCGGTCCAGATGCTCCTGCTCCTCGCTACTCATGGCGCCAGCAGTTCTTCAGCGAGGCGATTGCAAGAGACAACAGTATGCGTCCAACCATCCTAAGGTGCAGAAGCTGACCGTGCTCCTGTCCAAGTTGTTGGTACTGCAGTCCCTCCCTTTCCAAATGGTGGACTCTGCACCGTTCAGAGAACTAATGGCTTGTGCCGAGCCGAGATGGAGAGTTCCAAGCCGTAATTTTTTTTTCCAAAAAGGCAGTACCAGCACTTCATAAATATGTAGAACAGAAGGTGGGCCAGTCCTTAAGCTTATCGGTTTTTTTCCAAGGTGCACGGCAGCGCGGACGTCTGGAGCTGTAACTACGGTCACGGCCAGTACATGTCCTTTACGGCCCACTGGGTGAATGTGCATCCGGCCCAGGCACACTAACAACTTGGACAGGAGACGCCGCTTTCTCCTCCACGTTGTCAAACTGCTGCTCCTGCGCCAATGTCCGCCTCCTCCTCCTCCACCATCTCAGCCTCCACAAGTACTGCTCCATCATACCACATGTGTAGGGCACAGCGTGTCACGCAGTTCTACACCTGGCTTGCCTCAGCGAAAGAAGTCACACAGGGGAGGAACTGCTCCGCGTCATGCAGCAAGAAATCGATGTGTGGCTCTCTCCGCGCCAACTGCAAATCGGAACCATGGTGACGGACAATGGGAGGAACATGGTGTCTGCACTGCACCGAGGAGGGATGGTCCATGCGCCCTGCATGGCGCACGTGTTCAATCTGGTTGTGAAAAGGTTCCTGAAGTCTTCCACCGATCTTCAGAAGATTCTGGAAATGGCCAGGAAACTGTGCATGCACTTTATCCATTCGTACAAAGCCAGGAACACCCTCCTCGAGTTGCAGCGGCAGAACGGCCTCCCCCAAGACACTCTGATATGCATGTTTCCACCCGTTGGAATTCCAGCCTGCACATGTTGGACCGACTGTATGAACAGAGAAAGGCCATTAACGATTTTTTGATGATCCAGCAGACAGAAGTACTCCCCTGTGTAACTTTGTTGTCAGCCAGTGGCAGCTCATGCGTGACACCTGCCTTTTGTTGAGGCCATTCGAGGAGGCGACGTTATTTGTCAGTCGCCAGGACTACGGGATGAATAACATCATTCCACTGCTTCATGTCCTGGACAGATGCTGAAAAATCTGTCTGGGCAGGGGACTGGAGACGTGGCGACTACATCTCGTGGCCACATGAGTCCGGTGGGGACTGAAAAGGAGGAGGAGGAGGAGAACATTGGAGCAGAAGCATTGTCTGGTGAAATGAGTGGATTTTCTACCCAGGTGACAAGAGAGGAGGAGCAGGAGCAGCTGGAGGAAGTGGATGGAGATGAGGAAGACGAGGCAGATGACCCCCAAGCACCGTAGCAGTATACAGTGGAAATGGAGGCAGGGAGCCCCTCGGAGTCACTTGTGCAGATGGCCCGCAGCATGCTTATTTGCCTGGCTAGTGACAGCCGAATAGTCAGCATCCGGCAGAGGGATGACTTCTGGCTCTCCACCCTATTGGACCCTCGCTACCGGTCCAAAATGGGAGCCTTTTTCCCAGCTATTGAGAGGGAGGACAAACTCAAATACTATAGGGAAATCCTCCGTAATCAGTTGGCGGCATCGTCCCTCCTCTGACAGGTCTGACCGGGGGGTTCCTCAGCGCTCACGTACTACTGCCGCGGCTGCTGGGGGAAGGTGGGGGGGTAGGAGCAGTACCAGCTCCATCAGCAGTAACCTAAGTCTGGAGTCACTGATGAGCAGCTTCCTTCACCCGCCTAGTGAGGAGGGTAGTCGCCAGCAGCAGCAGCAGGACCTGGAGCAGTCCCTGAACCAACAGGTGGTGGCCTACTTGGACAGCACTCTGCCACCCCAGTTAGAAGATCCGCTGGACTACTGGGCAGCCAAACTGGATGTGTGCCCCGCAACTTGCCGAGTTTGCAGTGGAGAAGCTGTCCTGCCCGGCCAGTAGTGTGGCATCAAGCGGTGTTCAGTGCGGCGGGGGCCATCGTTAGCCCAAGGAGAACCCGCTTGTCCACGGAAATGTGAACGACTGACCTTTGTCAAGATGAATCAGGCGTGGATCGGCCAGGATTTCCACACACCAATGCCTTAGGCGTCAGACTACATCAGCCATGACGCCTCACCCAAACTGTGAGAAATGAGTCTGGGTTCAAACTACCTGCCTCAGCCACTATTCTGATGCCGCCACCCGCCTGATGCCACACATCTGCTGACAGTTTCTCCATCTGCCAACAACCATCTTTACCAGGGAAATGTTATTTTCCACCCACCTCCCCCACGTGGGCAATTTTTGACACTGCCCGACCCCCAAACTGCTGCTGTGGGGCCCACCCCGGGAAAACCCCCACACTGTGTCCCTTGTTTCCCCCCTGTGGCCTACCCTTTTTTTCCAACCCTCCCCGAAGTGATTTTGCCACTGTCTGCCTCATGTCTGCTTTTAGGGGTCTGCCCCTGACCTCCACACTTGTCATGTTTCCACTGTCTGACCTCATGCGCTTGGGTTTGGCTGCTGCCCGGACCCCCACACCGTGTCATTCCCCCTCTGTGGCCACTCCTGTTTTTTTGCCACCCCAGAAAGTCATTTGTGCCACTGCCGACCTCCCTGCTGCTACGCCGTGACCTACACCGGGCATGTGCCACCCGTCTGGGCCTCATGCTGCTCCTTTGGCTGCTGACGTGGGCCACACACTCTGCATTGTCCCCCTCTTGGGCCCACTCCTGTTTATTGCCCCCCTCCCAAAATTTTTTTGGGGCCACTGTCTTACCTCAACGCTGCGGGGGCTGCTGCCTGACCAACCAATTAAAAGGTCATTGTCCCCCCCTCTGTGGCCTACTCCTGTTTTTTGCCACCTCCAGAATTTTCATTGTGCCACCCGAAATGACCTCATGCTTCTTTCCTTTCCGTGACCTAAAAACCCCTTTGTCATTGTCCACTCGTCCCGACCCATGCTGCTTTCCCGTGGCTGCTGCCCGTGACCCACACCCCTGTGTCATTGTCCCCCCCTCGTGGCCTAAAACCCGTTTTTTGCCCCCTCCAAAATTTTAATTTTGGGCCCCAAATTCCCCGACCTCAAAGCTGCTCCTGGGCTGCGGGCCCCGTGACCTCACAAATGTGTCCCTTTTCCCCCCCTGTGGCCTTAAATCACCGGTTTTTTGCCCCCTCCAGAAAGTCAAGTGCCACTGCCCTTTACCTCATGCTTCGCTTCCCGGGGCCCCACACACTGTGTCAATTTTGCCACTGTCTGACCTCATGCTTCTCCTTTGGGTGCTGCCATGACCTACACACTGTGTCCTTGTCCCACTCTGTGGCCTACTCCTGTTTTTGCCAGCTCCATAATGTGATTGTGCCACTGTCTGACCTCATGCTGCTCCTGTGGCTGCTGTCGTGACCTACACACTGTGTCATTGTCCCACTCTGTGGCCTACTCCTGTTTTTGCCACCTCCAGAATGTGATTGTGCCACTGTCTGACCTCATGCTGCTGCTCTGGTTGCTGCCGTGACCTCCACACTGTGTCCTTGTGCCACTGTCTGACCTCATGCTGCTGCTGCCGTGAACTCCACACTGTGTCATTGTGCCACTCAGTGACCTATTCCTGTTTTTGTCACCTCCAGAATGTCATTGTGCCACTGTCTAACCTCATGCTGCTGTGGCTAGCGCCGTCACCTCCACACTCTGTCACTAATGTTGCCACCTGAGCTCTCAGCTTGTATTTTTCCAGCTTTCTCTGGCATGACTTTATCAGGCAACATTCCCGCTTCAGTTTTTTGGTCAGTTTTGCCCTCTTAAGTGCCCATGGAATTTTAGAGTGAAGCGATTCTAAGAGCGGCGGCAGTCATGTGCGTGTCATACTAAAACACAACATTGTATGAAGACCAAACCAAGCTCCTCCTGCATAATTTAAGCATGGCACAACGTTCTACAGCACCGTGCAGGCTCTGTGCAGCCTGGAAATAGCTGTTTTTTAACGTGATTCGTGCTGAAGTAATTCTGAATGAAGATACTTTTTGCAGAGAAATTCGGCGAAGTGAACGAAACGAATTTCTGGAAATTCGCCCATCTCTACTAAACACCATATAACAACAGAACAACAATATATGACGGTGTAATTCACTACATAAAAAAAGAAATTAAAAAAAAAAAAAATATAAATATATATATATATATATATATATATATATATATATATTTATATTTAGAAAAAGTCTTCAATTGCCTCTCCCTACATGTTGAAAGTTAAGTTTTGTAGTGAGAATGTTCAAATTCAGGACCACCTCTCGGGATTGTTCCCTTTGAGGGAAGAAACTCTTGAACTAGTCATATCATATAGTGCAAAGGGTCCCCAATATCATGAAGAGTATACAAACAACCTTCCAAGCTGTGTCCGCACCAACTTACATAGCGACATGGAAATAACAGTAACATTAAAACTAAAAATAAAAGCCATTCAGCAAAGTAGATGTCAAAGGTACTACAAGATGCAGCATAGTAGCTGCTACGACCAAACTCATGAAGCTTGACCAAAATCCTATGTTGAGGTCATGACGAGCATCCGACAGCTGTAAGAACCCATAAAAGCTTATTAAAAAATCAGGGGAAAGCAATACAAAAAAAAACCAGAGAAGTCAATCAGGCCTCTTGAAAGATGATATAAAATTGAGTGGGTAAAATAATAAAGCAGATATAGAAAGTAGAACAGTATGACAATCAATGTGCTATATTCAAACCCCTAGGAATAATAACAAAGAAGAACATAGCATAAAGCAATATAGTCTCACAGAATGACATATGGAATATTCTGTTTCAAGTTTCTGCGTGATCTCTGAGGTTTTAGAGTCAACAATGTCCCATTTCTTTGAGGGGTGTCCACTTGCGGTCTCAACTAGGAAACTGGTGCCTCAGCTGACAATGCATCCCAATCCAGAAGTGAAATTTTCTGAAAATCCGATGCTGCAGAAAGCAGGTAAATTCGCAGTTGTGTGAAAGAAGATGTTGTCTTTACCTCTGCTAACATACAAGGTAAATGTGTATCCCCATCTGTAAGGGATATTTTGGGATAGTAGAACCACCAGTAAAGGCCTTAACCTGAGGTGAAGTCTGCAGAGGTTATTTAAAATAAAAGGTCTGGCATTGTCAAAAGTGATATCCGGTGCAAGTCTTGCTTTTTTCTTGATTTCCTCATTTAGCGAATAACAATGGATTCAGCATATTACATGGCGTGGACGAGTAGAATCCTGGCTTTGCAGCTTTAAAGTTCTATGGGCCCTATCTATTTCAATATGTACATCCTCCACTCAACCCAGCAAGGAGTTAAACAATTTATATATCAGCAAATCTTGTGTCTTCACTTCTGATGTTATTTCTTCCATTCCTGCTTTCTAGGTCATCAAGTTGGTCTATTAGATTTTGAAGGCAGGCCTTTTGACTTGCTAGGGATTCTTGCAATTCAGTAATGGATTTCTGGACAGTTGATTAAAATGTTTCAAGAGATTGGACCTTGCTCTGAATAGTGGTGATGTTTGATTGCACCGAGTGAAGATCATGACAACAGGCTACTTTTAGAGCAAGAGCAAGGACGGTCATACAATTTTGGGTTGGTAATAGAAACAATAAAGCCTGCAGTTCAGGGTGATGTTTGAGAGTCATTGAAGCCACTTCTTCAGGAATAACAGTAACAAGTTCAGTAGAGTATTCTAACATCTTTTACACAGGGCCAGTGGAGGGTTGTAGAAATGCAGGAGAAGCTTCCCTTAAAGAAGTGTAGTTGGACCAGTGTCCTGTAAAGGCTGATGTGGCAGGGGTTAACTCAGCAAGCCCTATGACAAGGGGCACCTTATTTGCTTTTCCCAGGGATCTTTCACAGATTTCTGCGCAGTGGCAGAAGGACTACTGCACCCGGAAAGAATGGAGAGCTGTGTGGCAGGAATATGCCCCCGGGCGAGTTCTCCTTATTGAAAGCACTCAGCAATATCAGCACCACGTGGTCTGAATGAGACGAGTCATGGCGTGCATCTCCCTTAATTCCGAGTCCTCCCTGCTCACATCCGTTCGGGTCTCTATGTCCCATCACCCAGCTGGGAGAATCGGCAGCCCTGAGTTCTCTCTTCTTGCTCACAGAGCTGCTCTTCTGTTTATATCTGCATGATAGTTGGAGAAGGAACACAATACTAAAACAGCTTAGACCTAAGAAGGAGCTATCTCCTTGCCTGCATGCTAGGCCACGCCTCCTGCAGATTTTTAATTTTAATCCGTTATTCACTGAAACACAGTTGGTGTTACCAGGGAAACACAACTCAACATCTATTCATCTGATTCTGCCATTTTTAGAGATATCGTTTATGTGAATCTAGAGTGCTATCAACCACAAGCCTCAGAGTAGGAGGAGCACCTACCGGACTTTTGGGTCTCATTTTCTTTAGTATATTTTTTAGGTGTCGTTTCAGGTTTGCACACACCCTAAGGTGCTGCAAATTATATACACACCTAAAAAGACCTGATTTAGGAAACTACACCGCTAAAGAAATATATGCAAGGTTGTAGTGAGTATATTGGCCAAGGGCCGCCCTCCGAGATTTCAGGGCCCCATACAGGTGAAGCGTCTGGGCCCCCCCCCTCACGTCAACCCCGCCCCCGCGTCAAACCCACCCTCTGCCAACCCCATCGCCCCGCCCCCGCGTCACCCCACCCTCTGCCAACCCCATCGCCCCACCACCACTATAACCCCACCCTCTATCAATCCCATCGGCCCGCCCCCACTCACACACAGTCCCCCCCAGCCTCACACACACAGCCTCCCCCAGCCTCACACACACAGCCTCCCCCAGCCTCACACACACAGCCTCCCCCAGCCTCACACACACAGCCTCCCCCACCCACACACACACAGCCTCCCCAGCCTCACACACACACACAGCCTCCCCACCCCCAGCCTCTCTCAAACACACAGCCTCCCCTAGCCTCTCTCACACACACACAGCCTCCCACCCCCAGTCTCTCACACACACACAGCCTCCCCAGCCTCTCTCACACACACAGCCTCCCCCAGCCTCTACACACACAGCCTCCCCACCCCCAGCCTCTCTCTCACACACACAGCTCCCCAGCCTCTCTCTCACACACACAGCCTCCCACAGCCTCTCTCACACACACACACCCTCCCCAGCCTCTCTCACACACACACAGCCTCCCCCAGCCTCTCACACACACACAGCCTCCCCCAGCCTCTCACACACACACACACACACACACACACAGCCTCCCCCAGCCTCTCACACACACAGCCTCCCCACCCCCAGCCTCTCTCTCACACACACAGCCTCCCCCAGCCTCTCTCTCACACACACAGCCTCCCCCAGCCTCTCTCACACACACACAGCCTCCCCCAGCCTCTCTCACACACACACAGCCTCCCCCAGCCTCTCACACACACAGCCTCCCCACCCCAGCCTCTCTCACACACACACAGCCTCCCCACCCCAGCCTCTCACACACACACAGCCTCCCCACCCCCAGCCTCTCTCACACACAGCCTCCCCCAGCCTCACACACACACAGCCTCCCCCAGCCTCACACACACAGCCTCCCCCAGCCTCACACACACAGCCTCCCCACCCCCCACACACAGCCTCCCCCAGCCTCACACACACAGCCTCCCCACCCCCAGCTTCTCACACACACAGCCTCCCCCCAGCCTCTCTCACACACACACAGCCTCCCCACCCCCAGCTTCTCACACACACAGCCTCCCCCAGCCTCTCTCACACACACGCCTCCCCAGCCTCTCTCACACACACAGCCACAGCCTCTCACACACACAGCCTCCCCCAGCCTCTCACACACACAGCCTCCCCCAGCCTCTCTCTCACACACACACACAGCCTCCCCCAGCCTCTCTATCACACACACAGCCTCCCCCAGCCTCTCTCACACACACAGCCTCCCCCCCCCAGCCTCTCACACACACACAGCCTTCCCAGCCTCACACACACACACAGCCTCCCCAGCCTCTCACACACAGCCTCCCCAGCCTCTCTCACACACACAGCCTCCCCCAGCCTCTCACACACAGCCTCCCCAGCCTCTCTCACACACACATTATCCCCACCCCCAGCCTCTCTCACACACATACAGCCTCCCCCAGCCTCTCTCACACACACACAGCCTCCTCTAGCCTCTCACACACACACAGCCTCCCCCAGCCTCTTTCACACACACACAGCCTCCCCAGCCTCTCTCACACACACACAGCCTCCCCACCCACAGCCTCTCTCACACACACAGCCTCCCTCAGCCTCTCACACACACACAGCCTCCCCACCCCCAGCCTCTCTCACACACAGCCTCCCCACCCCCAGCCTCTCTCACACACACAGCCTCCCCCAGCCTCTCTCACACACCCACAGCCTTCCCACCCCAGCCTCTCTCACACACACACAGCCTCCCCACCCCCAGCCTCTCTCTCACACACACCCAGCCTCCCCACCCCAGCCTCTCTCACACACAGCCTCCCCCAGCCTCACACCACACAGCCTCCCCAGCCTCACACACACAGCCCTCCCCCAGCCTCACACACACAGCCTCCCCACCCCCCACACACAGCCTCCCCCAGCCTCACACACACACAGCCTCCCCCCAGCCTCTCTCACACACACAGCCTCCCCACCCCAGCCTCTCTCACACACACACAGCCTCCCCCAGCCTCTCTCTCACACACAGCCTCCCCACCCCAGCCTCTCACACACACACAGCATCCCCCAGTCTCTCTCATCAACACACAGCCTCCCCCAGCCTCTCACACACACAGAGCCTCCCCACCCCAGCCTCTCTCACACACACACAGCTCCCCAGCCTCTCTCACACACACACAACCTCCCCCAGCCTCTCTCACACACACAGCCTCCCCACCCCCAGCCTCTCTCTCACACACACAGCCTCCCACAGACTCTCACACACACACAGCCTCCCCCAGCCTCTCACACACACACAGCCTCCCCAAGCCTCTCACACACACAGCCTCCCCAGCCTCTCACACACACAAGCCTCCCCCAGCCTCTCACACACACACAGCCTCCACCCCCAGCCTCTCTCCACACACACCCGCCCCCCACCCCCCCAGCCTCCCCCAGCCTCTCTCACACACACAGCCTCCCCCAGCCTCTCACACACACACAGCCTCCACCAGCCTCTCTCACACACACAGCCTCCCCCAGCCTCTCTCACACACACAGCCTCCCCAGCCTCTCTCACACACACACACAGCCTCCCCACCCCCAGCCTCTCTCACACACACACAGCCTCCCCACCCCCAGCCTCTCTCACACACACAGCCTCCCCCAGCCTCTCACACACACACAGCCTCCCCACCCCCAGCCTCTCTCACACACACACAGCCTCCCCACCCCCAGCCTCTCACACACATACAGCCTCCCCCAGCCTCTCTCACACACATACAGCCTCCCCACCCCCAGCCTCTCACACACAGCCACCCCACCCCCAGCCTCTCTCACACACACACACACACACACAGCCTCCCCACCCCCCCCCCTCTCTCACACACATACAGCCTCCCCACCCCCGCCTCTCTCACACACATACAGCCTCCCACCCCAGCCTCTCACACACATCCTCCCCACCCCCAGCCTCTCTCACACACAGCCTCCCCACCCCCAGCCTCTCTCACACACAGCCTCCCCACCCCCCAGCCTCTCTCACACACATACAGCCTCCCCACCCCCAGCCTCTCACACATAGCCTCCCCACCCCCAGCCTCTCTCACACACATACAGCCCATCCCAGTGTCACACACACACAGACCCCCCACCCTCACACACACAGAGCCTACCAGCCTCGGGGGGAGGGGGGGTCACTGGGGCTGGGGGGCGCTTTACTGGGGCCCCACATTACCTCAGTATGAGGAGGACCCGCGCTCTTTTCATCCAGCTGCAGCAGCGTCGCTCTATCCCTTCCTTCCTGTTCTCCAGCGTCTTGTGTGATCGCAGTCGGCCACTCCTCCCTCTGCCGGCAGGAGTCATTGAAGCCCCGCCCACAGGCAGAGAGAGGCGGGGCCGACTAATCACAGGAGACGCTGGAAGGAGGTGACAGAGGCTGCTGAAGCTGTAAGTAAATAGCGCCGGCCCCTTCACAGACGCAGAGCCACGCGGGCCCCTCCTCACACAGAGAAAGAGGAGGGCCCAGCTGCTCCGGTCACAGTGCGCAGTGCGTGCATGTCATCAAGCGCAGCTGTGATCGGACACACAGCGCGGGTCCCCCTCAGCGTCGCCGGGCCCCAGACATACACAGCGGCGCAGCGCCGCACTCATCATGGTACAGAGAACAGGCCATAGGCCTGTTCTCTGTACTATTACTATGAAGCAAGGGGGCGGTACCTGCCGGTGGCGGCGGGCCCCCCTTGCTTCTCAGACTGCCCGGGCCCCATACGGGAGTACTGCCTGTACCCCCCTAATGGCGGGCCTGTATTGGCCCCACAATTTTTTTAAGCATTAGGCTGTGAAAATGAAACATTTTATTTTTTCCAATAACAAGCAGTTTTAGCTGATATTTAACTTTCACAAGGAAACCTGGGAAAAACACACCCCAAAATGTATTGTGAAAATTCTTCCAAATTCAGCAATATCGTATTTGTGGGTGTAAACTGCTGTTTGGGTGCATGACATGGAATGCAGATTTTGGTGGGTGCCATTTTGCATTTGCAAAGCCCCCAAAGTAGTAGAACAGGGGAAACCTTCCAGAAATCACCCCATTTTGGATTCAACTCCCCTCAGGAAACTCCTCTAGGTGTGTATTGTGCATTTCGGGCTCACAGGTGTTTCACAGTTTTTTAGCATTGGACCCTGAAAATGGAAAAAAAAATCAGCAATCCCATTATGGTTTTTTGGGTTTTATTTTTACAGCATTACCCACGCAGTCTAAATGACATGATAACTTTACTATGTGGGTCGGTTCAATTACAACAATATAAATTTTATATATTTTTTTATGTTTTACTACTTTTACACCATAGAAATGCTTTTGCAAAAAATTACATTTTTATGTTGTCCTATACTGACAGCCATTTATTTTTCTGTAGATGAAGATGTATACAGGTTTGTTTTTTGTGGGATGAGTAGTTACCATAACAGGGTTAATATGACACTTTAATGGCTTTTATCAAAGTTTTTGGGAAGCAGGATAAACAAAATACAGTAATCCTGGTAGTGTTTTTTTTATTTTTATTTGTTGCACCATGGTCCCTATTCCAGATCATGGTTGTGCTCATGCCTCCATTGCCTGCCGCCAGTATTCACATCTCCTCGTTCCTGCTCCGCTCGCGGTCACTGGCCGGTGCACACGTCTCCTCATCCTAGGGCGTGCATGCGCCAACTGTCGTCAATTTAAAGGGCCAGTACTCCGTTGATTACCAATCAGAGGAAACCAGTACCTGCATTAGGTCATTTTCCTGTCTGCACTTCGCCACTGTGTTGGTGTGTTTTCCATTGAGCCTTGTGTTATTCTGATGGGATTCCTGGATTTGCTACGCTCCTGACTATTCCTTGTCTGCCGCCTTCAACGACCTTGCGAAGAGAGACCTGACCACAAACGTACTGTTTATTATCTGCCCTGACCTTACCACCTGTCCACTGACCACATCTTGAGCCTGCTCCTCCTATACCACGTCTGCACCTTCGCTGACACCGCAAGCGGCCATGTCAAGGATAGCGATCTGAGAGTCCCCCGTAATAGGGCTCACCATATAATATATATGACATGTTAGTTTTACTTCGTAGGCTGATATGATTATGTCGATGACTAATTTATATTGTTTTTGATGTTGCAGCATGTTAAAAAAATGTGTTTTTATTGTGTAAAACAATATTTATGTCTCACTATCTTCTGATAGCCATAACTTTTACATTTTTCAGTTTACAAAACTGTGTAAGGGCTTTTTTTTGCAGGATGAACAGTCATTTTCACCAGTTCCACTTAGCACTTTATAAGACGTTTTTTTTATTTCATTTTATGTGCAGCGGGATGAACAAAAATCACAATTCTGACAGTTTTTTTTTTTTCTTTTTTTTTACAGTATTCATTGTGTGGGTTAAATAACATACCAGATGTATAAGCTAAGTCGTTCGTTACACATGTGGTGATACCAAATATGCATACTTTTTTATTTCTGATCTTTTTATGGGGTGATGAGCATTTATAATGGGAATAGGGTGCTGTACATATTTTATTCTATTTGTGTTTATACTTTTTTTTGCATTTAGCCCCGGTTCACACGGCTTATTCAAGCCGGAATTGCGAGCCAGATTGCGCTTGCAATTCCGGCTTGAATAAGGGGCGGGGGCGGGGGCGGGGCGGGGGCGCGGCCCGCCGGCCCCATAGACTTGCATTATCCACGGCGCGTATTGCGCCTGGATAATGTGCAAGTGACTTTCTCCCCGCCCGGCGGATTCGCTGAGCGGGGAGGAGCGACGTAATCCACCGTTCTCATAGAGAACGGTGGATTACCGTAATTACTCCGATGGATTGGCGCCGTACTGCAGCGCAAATTCGGCACGCAGTACGGCGCCAATCCGCGGCGAAATAAGCCGTGTGAACGGCCCCTTACAGGAGACTTGACTCCGCGATCTAGTAGATGACTGCTACAATACATAGGTTGGCCTGGCGTGGTGATGTCGGAGATAACCCTGAAGCCTCTGTTAGATTTTCAGGTTGTCATGGAAACCGTTAGTACCCAGTGCTCCCAGGGTGCTGAGGGAGAAAGAGGAAATTCCCTCCATCTGTTCTTCCCTTAGCTGTTCCGGTTGCATTTGACTGCAGCATCTTAGGGGTTAATTTACCACGGCTGGAACAAACTCTGGTCTCGGTTGATGCTTAAGGATACCAGCTGTAGTGTACAGTGATTGTTATTGCTCTATTTTTGAACCCAAATGATTGCCATGATGTAAATATAATGTCAATTTGCATTAACCCCTCCCTGACTATGACATAAAGTTAAGTTAAATGTCAAGAAAGGGTTAAAGTGTCATAGGTATGGGTCCCTCCTCTGGGACCCCCAGTTATCTCTGGAAACGGCCCTTGAAATCTTTATTCAGAATGCAGAGTCGGTCAGGCTTGTGCACAACATTTCATTTTGTTCTATGGGAGTTCCAAGTACAGCCAAATGATATGTTTGGCTGTATTCAAAACTACCATAAAACAGAATGCAGGGTAGTACACAAACACGAGTTACTCAACTTTATAAACTGAGGGGGAGGCTCCAAAATAAATACAGGTTCAAGAAGTGGGACCCATACCCTTTACATTTGATGTCTTGTCCTATCAATATGCAAGATGGTAAAATTCTTGTAATGTCATAAATAAACACAAGATTTACCATATGAAGTGTCATTGCGGATTGCTGGATGTTATTCATCATCACAGATGGGAATTCTTTACTGTAAGAGTTGTGAAACTATGGAACTCACTACTACAAGAGGTTGGACTCATTGACCAATTTCAAAATTGGTTAAAATTTCAAAAAATTCTGGAGATAGGATGTCGATCCAGGGACTATTCTGATTACCGTATTTGGAGTTGGGAAGGAATTTTTGCCATCCGTCTCAAAGGTTTGTTTTTTTTTTTGTAAATAATTTGCTTATAGAAAGCCATCTACAACAATGCTTTGGCTGTCACATTAAATGGCAGGACAGTTTTATAAATATGTCATGTATATGATATAACATTTATTCTGAATGCCATTTTTGATCAAATTCAGCCTGCTTTATTTGCATTGATAAATTTGCCCTACTGTGCTTAGTGTTATGCAACAGGGAAATGTAGCCCTTGAAAATTTTTCAAATATGAACAAAATTATTAGCAATATCTAATTTGCAAGGCTACTGGAAATTGAAGGAAAACTATTGGAAACAGTAGATAGGAGGACCATTAATGTGAAAAAAAATATATAGAAGGTGTGTTTACTTTCACCAGAGACAAGACAAAAATAGAAAGATAGAGGTCTAATGCTTGACATTAAATGATCAAAAGCCTGAAACAGCTCTGTTCCTGCATCCCAGTAACAACTCTACTTGTTCTATTTTCATTATTTTATTAGGACACTGTGTGGATTCAGTCAACCATTTATGTCACTGTAAAAAGATATACACATATAACAGGGGCAGAGCTATAGAGCGTGTAAAATACTAATTGTATCAGAGCTCTGAAATTGCTCATAAGTTCATAACCTGTAAGTTAAAATACTGGATTCTTAAACAGAATATTACTAATAATAATATAATTTCTAGACACGTGTATTTTGGCTTTTCTCCAAGATATTGTTTTTAATATTTCTTAATATTTACCATCAATTAATTTTTTATATATACTATATGTGAAAAAATCAGTTGTACAGAATATTTTCTTTGTAAAGATTTCTATGGATAACTGAAATATAAACTCACAGAACGGAGGTCTCCTATTGTGTGCATTCATCTCCTTGGTTTATGTACAGTGAGCCATCGTTGCCCAAGAAACCATTTCTGAAGCAGATTTAAAATGGCATCCAAGTGTGAAAGGTTCTGTATTCCTTATCAATCCACCGAGCCAGCCAGCCATGTAGATGACAGTTCCAATACCTTGCACTGATTATCCGTAGAGGTGACAAGAACTGTATCCATATGCTGCTTCCTAAGCCGTCAAGGTGCTTATTGTGTGAGGCATTTGTCTTGCACATTAAACACGTTCAGTTGTAAACCTCTGATATATAATACAAAGTTCCTTAGCATCACAATTAAAAGGTTTAACACAACTCTAAAGAAAAGAAATCATATTGTAATAATTCACAGACTATAACTATATACAAACAACAACATATCAGCAGCACTCTGCAAACACCAAGAGAGAGTCAAAAGGAATATATGAACTATTTTTGATCAAAACTGCGAGTTTCCATCCATCACGACAAGGTGACCTCAGTTCAGATGGGGACCTACCACTGGCATCTCACCTCACTCAGTTCCCTCTCAGGTCTCAGGAATGAAGGTCCCAGCTACACTCTGCTATGGCTAAAGACAATTGGCCATATGTATGAAACTGTTTTGGTCTAAAACTCACTCTTTTGCCCGTAGTAACCTATGGGCAGAAAAGTGAGTTTTAGACCTAAACAGGTTCATACATGTGGCCCAATGTATGTGAATTTATGGTGTGCATGGCCAAAATGTAGGCTGCCATTCCCAGATGCAAACAATCCAAAAATAAGAATTGATCAGCACATCCAAAACAATTTTAAAGAAAATTATGCAGGTGCACACTGTTTTTTAGTTAGAGCACAGTGTAGCTGGGACTTTTATTACTAGTGTTGAGCGATTACGTTGGCCATCGACATCGGTCGATGGTCGATAGTCGACCATCATCGACAAGATAGTCGATGGTCGATGGTAGATTATGATCAATGACCATTAAAGTCTATGTAAGAGCAAAAACACATTCAGTCTTACATCAAAACAGGGCTGGAGAAGCTGGAATTAAAATCCACAACAGTCAAATGGATACGTGCTACATCTTAGGCAACACACTTAGGTTATAAAAGCCACAGAAAAAAAATCACAGACCATTCACTATCCCTGTCTTGTACCACAGCATGACCCTTAAACCTGCATCACCCACAAATTAAAAAGTGACAGAAGGCAGTATGATTTGAACCATAATTTTACTTGAACTGGACATTGAATATCCCTGTCCTGGAACGCAGCATGAGCCCCAAACCTGCATGACCCCCACATTTAAAAAGTGCCGGAAAAAGGAGTCTTTCAACCACCATTTTAGTTTCACTGGACATTGACTATCCCTGTCCTGGGCCACAGCATGAGCCCCAAACCTGCATGACCCCAGATTAAAAAGTGCCGGAAAAATGAGTCTTTCAACCACCATTTTAGTTTCACTAGACATTGACTATACCTGTCCTGGGCCACAGCATGAGCCCCAAACCTGCATGACCCCCACATTTAAAAAAGTGCCGGAAAAAGGAGTCTTTCAACCACCATTTTAGTTGAACTGGACATTGACTATCCCTGTCCTGGGCCACAGCATGAGCCCCAAAACTGCATGACCCCAGAATAAAAAGTGCCGGAAAAAGGAGTCTTTCAACCACCATTTTAGTTTCACTGGACATATACTGTCCCTGTCCTGGGTAGCGCTTGCCCCTCCGTATGAGTGCGGACCAATTGAGCTTCACTTGGAAATACTGGTGGTTAACGCTCCTGTTCCACCCAGGTGCCCTTTTTCTTGGCATTCTTTTTCTCATTTTACTCAACGTGCTGGAGGAAATTGTCTCTGTACTTTGTTCTCTGTCCGTGCTTCATACTCCATGTCCTCTGAATAACCTACATCTGGTCAAGTTTTCCTGTACCTCCCTTGTACAATTCAGAGGAATTTTTTTACCAGCTATTTTGTACATGCAAGTTTTTAAGTAGTTTAATTCTAGAAAACACATTTTTAAAATAGGATGAAATCCCACCATGTCTTTATTTCTCTTTTTTTAAATGTATTAAATGGGTTGTTTCAATACAGGGATTGATAGCTATGTTAAAGATCTTGCAAAAACAAGTCATTTTGCAATATTTGTCCATTAACAGTGTCCTACCTATTCCTGTTTCTGACAGTACCATCACCCTTGAGCCATTTTGGACAATTGTGAAGAACAAATGTCTGTTAGAAACAACATTTTTTACAATAGGACCTGTAGTCTAGCTGCATGTCACAGCAAAATGCCCCCATAAATTCAAAGCATGACCCTTGAGCCACTTTGGACAATTGTGAAGAACAAATGTCTGTTAGAAACAACATTTTTTTTATAATAGGACCTGTAGTATTTGCTGTATTCACATTTACGTGCAAGCTGTAGTGCGCCAAAGTGAAAAAACACGTATCTGTAATGTATTCGGATAATAAAAGGTATTTTTTGGCACCTATCAATTCACCTGTGGTGACTACAAAATTGCTGTATTCACATTTAAGTGCAAGGTGCCTCAATGAACAAAGCTGTAGTGCGCCATAGTCAAAAAACACGTATCTGTAATGTATTCGGATAATACAAGGTATTTTTGGCACCTTTCAATTCACCTGTGGTGACTACAAAATTTCTGTATTCACATTTAAGTGCAAGTTGCCTCAATGAACAAGCTGTAAGTGCGCCAAAGTCAAAAACACGTATCTGTAATGTATTCGTATAATAAAGGTATTTTTTGGCACCTATCAATTCACTGTGGTGACTACAAAAATTTCAGTATTCACATTTAAGTGCAAGGTGCCTCAATGAACAAAGCTGTAGTGCGTCAAAGTAAAAAAACACGTATCTGAAATCAAAATTGCTGGATTCTAATTTAACTGCAAGGTGGATATATCAACAAAAGTGGAATGGGCAAAATTGAAAATTAACACCTATCTGAAATGTATACTGATAATTAAAGTGGAGTTTTGCACCTAACAAAGAGACCTGCAGTTACTAGAAAAGATGTGTATCCTAATATAAGTTCAGGCTGCCCAATATCCAGGAAATATTTCAATAGAAAACTGTTAATAATAAAGCTATTGCAGTGCAATGTCTACACTAAGTCTTGGTGAACTTTATCCAGTATTCTTTATAGAGCTTGTCTGTGTTCGCCCGCGGGGGCCCCCTCTCCGCTCCCCCCCCCCGTGACTTTACGGCGGTAGATGCTCCTTTAAAATTCTCTACCTAACTACATAAAATCTTCCAATCTCTAATCTAACTAAGTTGTAAGGATCACAGCTAACAGTAGAGCTTTCTCTGTGAAGAAATAGAATAATTTCGCTGAGCTGGTTGGACACAGGCAGAGCGCACGTCCTACTGCTATGAGACGCTGAGAGACACTGAGGCTGAACAGGAAGGGCTGTTCTATGTAAAACGAGGTCATGTGATTTTTCCAGCCAATCGCAACCATACACATCCCAGTCATGACGTCGTACACACATCTCACCCTGCTTTATTCTATAAGCTGATTTGCTGGCCGCCAAAATGACAGGAAGCGCCGAAAATGGCGCGATCTTAATAGATGATGCACAGATTTTAACCTAAATTATCGCATGGGGCTTTCGATCAACATAAAAACTGTGCCGATTTCAACTTTGTCGATAATAATCGCTCAACACTATTTATTTCCTGAAAGTATGGAGACCTGAATGGGTATTGAGCGAGGTAAGATGTTAGAGGTACTAAATGGGCACTTGCAGTTTTGAAATTTTCATGCATGCAAAAAGTAGCAAAAATGCATTTTAAAACAGTTCTTAATTCCCTTTGACTATCTCTTAGTGGTTGTAGAATGCCGCTGATATGTTGTTATTTGCATTGTATGCCACCACACTAGCTTGCACCTATATCATTTTCTTTAAAATTGTTTTGGATGTGCTGATCAAGGTTTGTTCTTTTTATTTTTACAATTATATGCAGTTTTGCACCTCAACTGTTTTCTTACTTAGTTTGATTGAACGTTCAAACTATGATTTGTGCTTAAATCAACCTTTAACTGACCCATGCTAGCTAAGAAGATTAAGATTACGATTTGGCTGGGATTCTAGACAGCATAGGTATGATGGAGGCTACCTTTGCTCTGTCAGAAGTAAATGATGGACTAGCACCATGGAATGTATATTACATTGATTCAGAAAATCCTGACAGGCTTTTGGATATTCTGTAGATGGAGATTTTAATAACCCATATCAATCAGAGACAGTGCAGTGGCTGGAGGTTAATGAGTGAAATACTTTGAGGCATGTTAAAAAGTTTTTCCTGACAAGTTCTTTGCCTGGGTAGTTCAGTGACTAAATCTTGACTTTCAGACAGGGGTACATCAGCAAGATTTATGGTCTGGCTTGAGAGAGATAGTAGATATGGCATATGGGACTTTACCCATAACACCTGCAGGGTGATTTAACACTCATAGGCAACTACCACCAAGGCAGTCTTGTAGGGGCAGCATCTGAAACTGAGTAGAGAAGGAGCAGGTTAGAAGCATAGTCATTCAGTTAAATGGGGCAGGCAACAAACAAAAACCATGGTTAGAAGAACATCTGAGGTCAGAAACAATAGAAGCAATACAGGCATATGCACTAGCAATCACTAGGAAAACACCTAAAATAAGAGCTAAAGGGGAGTATCCCCTGATTAAGTACTGAAGTGCTGCCATTGGCCGTTTTTTTGCCATAAAAAAATTTAGAACTTGTTCATTCTTTGGT
The DNA here is from genome assembly GCA_025379985.1 of Phyllomedusa bahiana. NCBI lineage: Eukaryota > Metazoa > Chordata > Amphibia > Anura > Hylidae > Phyllomedusa > Phyllomedusa bahiana. The sequence goes on from JAODAL010015442.1 coordinate 66,117, forward strand.
CGTATTCCATACATAATTTTACATAAACATAAATTTACTATTGATGTCAATAAGGATGGCTAAAAGTCTTGTGTAAAACATGCCCAAAACATTTGTGTGTGGTTTTTAACCCGGATCCGCATCCAAAACCACATAGAAATGAATGGGAATGCCTGAAACCGCAAGTAAAAAAAAATAAAAAATTATCTTCATGCAATAATATGTGAAATACTCATTGAAAACGGCATCATCTGACGTGGTTTTCAATGTACTAATCCGAAAAGTAGATTTTACTAAGACTGAGATCGTATCCTTATAGAGCTTAATATGTATAGCCTGGTAGAAAAAGTAGTGACATGATTGAAACCTTTAAATAATTTAAAGGGAATCTGTCAGGTGGTTTGTGCTGTCCAATGTGAAATCAGGATGGGATAGAGTGAGAAAAGCTGAATATAATATATAGTGTTATATGGTTGGAGAAGGATTTCTGAGTAAAAAGCAGGCAAAATTTGTAAAAGTAAAACTGAAAGTATTGCTGACCATGCCCACATGCAGTTTTTGACAGTTTGCTCTGTATACAGACTGATACAGGGAAAGCTGTCAATCACTGTATGTAAGCAGCATAATCAGGGCTCCTACTGTCACTTAAGGAGTCTGGTTAGTATTTTCTTTGCTTTTTACTCAATCGTGCTTCAAATCATATAAACTTATATATTATAGAGCTCAGCTTCTCTCCCTCTATCATATCCTGCTCTCAGAGAGAACAGCATAAACCAAGTGTTGGTTTCCCTTTAAAGGTTTAAGATTTGGCTGGGATGCTGAGGATAAATATATGCAGTATCTTACAAAAGTGAGTACACCATTCACATTTTTGTAACTGTTTTCTGTCTTTTCATGGAACAACACTGAAGATATGACACTTTCATACAATGTAAAGTAGTCAGTGTACAGCTTGTACAACAGTGTACATTTGGTGTGCCCTCAAAATAACTCAACACAACCATCAATGTCTAAACTGCTGGCAACAAAAGTAAGTACACCCCTATTTGAAAATGGACAAATTGTGCCCAAAGTGTTAATATTTTGTGAGGCCATCATTATTTTCCAGCATTGCCTTAACTCTCTTGGGCACGTAGTTCACTAGCGCATCACAGGTTGCCACTGAAATCCTCTTCCCCTCCTTCATGACGACATCACAGAGCTAGTGGATGTTAGAGACATTGCTCTCCTCCACCTTCCATTTGAGGAGGCCCTACAGATGCTCAATAGGGTTTAGGTCTGGAGATATGCTAGGCCAGTCCAGCATCTTTACCCTCACTTTCTTTAGCAAGGCTTTGGTGATCTTGGAGGTGTGTTTGGGATTGTTATTGTGTTGGAAAACTGCCCTGCGGACCAGTTTTCAAAGGAAGGGAATCATGCTCTACTTCAGTATGTCACAATACATGTTGGTATTCATGGTTCCCTCAATGAACTGTAGCTCCCCACAGCCAGCAGCACTCATGCAGCCCCAAACCATGATACCTCCACCATCATGCTTGATTGTAGGCAAGACACACTTGTCTTTGTACTCCTCATCTGGTTGCCGCCACACACGCTTGACACCATCTGAACCAAATAAGTTTATCTTCATCAGACCACAGGATATGGTCCCAGTAATTTATGTCTTTAGTCTGCTTCTCTTCAGCAAACTATTTTCGTGCTTTCTTGTGCATCATCTTTAGAAGAGGCTTATTCTGGGAAGACAGCCACGCAGACCAATTTGATACAGTGAGTGACATATAGTCTAATCACTGACAGGCTGGCCACAACCCTTTTAACCTGTGCTGCAATGCTGACAGCACTCATATGTCTATTTTGAAAAGGCAATCTCTGGATATGACGCTGAGCACGTGCACTCAGCTTCTTTGATCGACTATGTTGAGGCCTGTACACTGACTACTTCACATTGCATCAAAGTGTCATATCTTCAATGTTGTCCCAAGAAAAATATAATACAATATTTACAAAAATGTAAGAATTTGTACTTACTTATTGTGAGATTCTGCATCTGTTTTAAGATACAAATAAGATGTAAGTATTAACAAGAGCAGACTAGGTGCATAATGGGGTGTTTTTCTGCTGTCATTTTTCTGTGCTTTAATGATACAACATTGTAGTGAGTTACATGAAAGTGCAATGTTTGACTCTACTTTCAGGTAAAAAGTTTCTCAACCTTGGAGAAAATATATGCAATGGAAAATAATTAATGTTTCTCAGAAAGATGTCCTATGCATTGTTAAATGGAATTAATTCATCTAAAATTCCATTCATTAATGAATTGCTGTACTTAAAATATTGAAATATTTTTCTGAACTGTTCCATTTCTATAGTCCATTCCAGTGCTTTATACTTTTAATGACATATTGCTTTTATATTAAATATATTATTCTGCACTGATCAATGAAACTGTAATATTCATTTAAATTTCCTGAGTATGACGTTAAGTATCAACTTTTGCCTTTGTCCTTTTTGCCTTGAGAAATTATGATCCTGGGAAGTACGGACTTGTTAATATTATCATCTAAATCCAATTTAAATATGTCATACATTATAAAGTACATGAATTTTGAGAAGTAAATAGTAGCTGCAATAGATATTAGTCAAATGTTTTAATGTGTTAATAGAATCTAGTTGAATCATGATTTTTTTTCTTATCTGAAAGCTGACTTGCAAGCTTCATCAGATCAGGTGCCAGCTTTAAGAGAAAAGAAAAAATATGCAACTCTTTATTGGTTTCCGATGAGTCTGAACACTTGCACAAATCACGGTATGAACTGAAAAATATACAGAAATGATGATCGAGTTTGCGTGCTGGGCAAGGTGTCAGTATAATAAAAGCAATCACTAAAATAAAAGATAACTGCCGTTTTTCTGGAAGGTATACTCTACATGATATATTCTAATACACATTAAATATCAGAAGTAGTGTGCCCTTTCACTCTAGACCATTTGGCATTTATACACAATAAACGCACTTATGCTGCTCACAGAAACTTGATCTTTGCATCATTCATGGTATAATATCTGTCCTGTGCCTGATGACTTGAAATGTTTCTGTAGTTTAAAGGTATCCTATACATAAGGTGCCATTATACTTTAAACAACTGTTCTTCACTGCTGTTACTCTTCCTGAGAAGAGTGTGCATTTGTTTTTATTGAGAGGGGAGTGTGCCACAAGCAGACACCTCTGACAAAAGCTTACAGTATCTCCAGTGAAAACAAATTATCAGGTATGAAAATTCAATTACCCATTTTCTTAGAAGAGAGTTACGAGGCTCATTACAGGGTTTTTTCCATTTGGCTGTTTTACAGAACCTGCTCTTCACAACCAGCTTCAGGTTAACCCTTTCTTTTTAGTCTGTGGTTGGCTCTACAGCATTGACTGACATTTCAGCTCTGCTATTCCTTGCTGAACCTGTTAAAGGTGCATTGGTAATGTAAGGGTTTTGTAGCGAGCGACGCCACGCTCCGGCGTGCCGATAATTGGCTGTTTGCCAGGTGCTGCCCCTATTTATTGGTGACGTCAGCGGGACTTCCTTGCTGGATCCATGTTGCCCCGAGCCTTAGAGAAAGCGTTCCATAAGTGTATTCTCGCCTTACCGTGTACCAGACCTCTTGCTACGTTTCTCGACTCCGAACCTCTGCCGCCTGCCCTGACCTTCCTGCCTGTCCATGACCACGAGCCATTGCCGCCTGCCCTGACCTTACCGCCTGCCCACGACTACGATTCTTGGATTACGACTGTAATGGAGGCGACATTTGCTGGAGGGGGCCCGTCATCCATTCGACGTCTTCACGGACCACAAGAATCTTCAGTACCTCCAGACGGCCCAGCGTTTGAATCCTCGCCAGGCCAGGTGGACACTCTTTTTCTCCCGGTTTGACTTCAAGATACACTTCTGGCCGGCCGAAAAGAACGTCAAGGCGGATGCCCTCTCCCGAGCCTCTGACGTTACCGGAGAGGAACCTGTGTCTCAGCACATTATTGCTCCTGAACGACTGATCCACGCGGCTCTTGTGGATCTTCGGAGGGTACCACCGGGCAAAACCTATGTTCGTCCGGCGCTCAGGCGGAGAATTCTGGAGTGGGGGCATAGTTCTCTTCTGGCCGGCCACCCCGGGATACGGAAGTCCCACGCCTCATCTCACGGCGCTATGGTGGCCTACCCTGCCCCAGGACATCAAGGACTTTGTTCTCTCCTGTGTCACGTGTGCCCGGAACAAGGTCCCACGCCATAGGCCCTCGGGCCTCTTAGTCACTCTGCCAGTCCCAGAGTCTCCATGGACACACATAGGCATGGACTTCATCAGGGACCTTCCGCCCCTTCGGGGAATTCTGTCATCTGGGGTGGTCACGGACCGATTTTTCTAAAATTGTCCCACTTCGTGCCACTTCCTGGCCTCCCCTCGGCTCCTACAACTGGCGGGACATTTTCTTCCAGCATATTTTTCGTCTGCATGGATTACCCTCGCATATCGTGTCTGATCGGGGCGTTCAATTTGTCTCCAAGTTTTGGCGGGCCCTGTGTTCTCGCTTACAAGTTAAGTTGGACTTTTCTTCTGCCTACCATCCCCAGACTAATGGTCAAGTGAAGAGGGTAAATCAGATATTGGGGCGAAATACCTGCGTCATTTCAGTGTTGCGCGGTCCGTCAGGAAAACTGGGCCGAGCTGCTTCCGTGGGCTGAGTTCTCCTATAACCATCGGGACTCTGATTCTACGGGTGTTTCTCCATTCCTGGTGGTCTACGGTCGTCACCCACGCCCTCCCCTCCCCTTGGCTACGGCTTCCGAGGTTCCCGCTGTGGACAACCAAGTGCAGGACATCAAGGCCATTTGGCGGGAGACCCGACTTGCCTTACTCCAGGCTTCTGCCCGCATGATGACCCAGGCCGACAAGCGGAGGAGGCCTCCTCCCACATTCCAGCCAGGGGATAAGGTGTGGCTTTCTTCCAGATACGTACGCCTCAAGATCCCCAGCTCTAAATTGGGTCCGCGGTTTCTGGGGCCTTTTAGGGTACTCCGTCAGCTTAATCCGGTGTACTACAAGCTCTGCCTATCCCCATCTCTCCGGATTCCTAATGCCTTCCACGTCTCCCTCCTAAAGCCCCTGGTCTTGAACCGGTTCTCTCAGAAGAGTGTGTCTCCATCCCCGGTGGTAGAGTCCTCCGATGTTTTTGAGGTTAAGGACATCTTGACCATGAAGACCATCAGAGGTAAACGGTTCTTCCTGGTTGATTGGAGGGGCTTCGGTCCCGAAGAGAGGTCCTGGAATCTAATATCTTGGACCAGGATCTTGTTCGCAGGTTCCTTTGGCCTAAGAAGAGGGGAGACCTAAGGGGGGGTACTGTAGCGAGCGGCGCGGCGCTCCGGCCCGCGGGCCACAGGCACTCCCGTCCCTCCTCTCCGGGGTCCCTGCCCGGGATGGGTAACGCTGCTGGCCGCGGGACGGGCCGCGGGCGCACTCGTCCCTATCACTCACCTGACCTCGTTCCTGCTCTGTCCGCACCCTCTGCCGGCTGAGGCGCGCGTGGCCATTCCCTAGCGCACGCGCGCGCTCGTCCTTGTAAATTTAAAGGGCCAGCGCGCCGATAATTGGCTTGTTGCCAGGTGCTGCCCCTATTTATTGGTGACATCAGCGGGACTTCCTTGCTGGATCTATGTTGCCCCGAGCCTTAGAGAAAGCGTTCCTTAAGTGTATGCTCGCCTTACCGTGTACCAGACCTCTTGCTACTTTTCTCGACTCTGAACCTCTGCCACCTGCCCTGACCTTCCTGCCTGTCCATGACCACGAGCCATTGCCGCCTGCCCTGACCTTACTGCCTGCCCACGACTACGATTCTTGGATTACGACTGTACCTCGCTGCACCTCGGCCGCCATCGCAAGCAAGTCACGTCAGGGGTAGCGACCTGGTAGCCTCACTCCGCAGCAAGTCCATCCCACTTTGCGACGGGCTCTGGTGAATACCGGGGGCTACTTAGACTCCGCTCCCTGGCGTGGCTTAACTATCATCGCTTGCGGTGGTCCAGAGGATCCACTACCCAGCCGTTACAGATTTTATAAGCAAGGCACAAGGCTGCGGAGCAATAAAGGGTTTATGTTTTTCACTAACAAATATAAAGCGGTTCCTGCACTACTGATAAGACACAGCAGCCAGTGATGTCACCATACTGGTCAAGGCTGCTAGAGCAGAGGAGGTGTTGGCAGCCCAGTAAACTTCTACAAACAAGCAGGAAATAAAAATGAATGACTCGTGCTCCACAGAAAAGTATATATGACCAGAATATGAACCAACTATCACTGCACAAATTTAATTCTAGTCTAAAAAGTAACTTTTAATATATTATAAAATAGTCCCAAAGAAGTATATAAAAACATTAATCACTTAGCAAATATTAAAAGTTACGTTTTAGACTCTAATTAAATCTGTGCAGTGATAGTTACCTTGAAAGGAAACAAAATTAGAACAATAATGTATTTGGTAATAGCCTTTAGTTACCTTTGGATGGATGTTTATTGTGAATGGATGCAATGTGAATACTCCTTTAAAATCAGTGGGTTCCGATGACATGCTCTAATGTACAGTATCTCACATAAGTAAGTACACCCCTCACATTTTTGCAAATATTATATTATATTTTTTCATGGGACAACACTGAAGATCTGACACTTTGATACCATGCAAAGTAGTCAGTGTACAGCTTGTATAACAGTGTAAATTTGCTGTGTTCTCAAAATAACTCAACACATAGCCATCAATGTCTAAATCACTGGCGACAAAAGCGAATACACCGCTAAGGGAAAATGGACAAATTGTGCCTAAAGTGTCATTATTTTGTGTGACCACCATTATTTTCCAGCATTACCTTAACTCCCTGGGACATGGAGTTCACTAGGGGTTCACAGGTTGCCACTGGAATCCTCTTCCACTCCTCCGTGATGACATCAGAAGCTGGTGGATGTTAGAAACTTTGTGCTCCTCCACCTTCTGTTTTAGGATGCCCCACAGTTGCACAATAGGGTTTAGGTTTAGACATTGGTTTAGACATTGATGGCTGTGCATTGAGTAATTTTGAGGGCACACCAAATTTACACTGTTAAACAAGCTGCACACTGACTACATTGTATCAAAGTGCCATATCTTCAGTGTTGTCCCATGAAAAGATATAATACAATATTTGCAAAAATGTGAAGGGTGTACTCACTTTTGTGAGATACTGTATATAGCGCCCTTTAGGCTAGTCTGAATTAAAAATTCTGTTGACTCCTTGAATCATAACTGAATTTCATGCTAAAGTAAGTCATTGGTGATGATATGATACAATGGTCCACCTTCTTCATGAAATACCATGCCATAAAGACTTAAAATTTACAAATAACAGGTTACATTTGAATTGGAAAAGGCTTGCAAGTCTTATATCAACCAGAATCTTGTAACACATTGGATCATTTAATACCTATTATAATTTCTCACCTATTGTCTGCCTTAATCTCTAGATACCATCCCTCACGCAATCTCAGCTCCTCACAAGACATTCTTCTCTGCTCTCCTCTTACCAGTTCCTCACACAGTCATCTCCAAAACTTCTCCCATGCTTCCTCCATACTCACGACCCCAACAAATCAGACTCTCCTCCTCTTCACTAGCTTCAAAAGTAACCTGAAAACCCATCTCTTCAAGAAAGCCTATAACCTACAATAATCCCACAAACATGTCTGCACCTCACCTTCTGTCTCTTTTCTCTCTCCATGTAGATTAAAGACATTGCAGGCAGTGTCCTTTCTCTCTCTTTACCAGTTGTTAGTCATTTATCGTCACCAATGTACATGTTTGACATATCTTATATATGTAACTCCCCTTGAACGTACAGTGCCTTAGAACTAATGACACTTTAAAATAAATAATAATAATTTCTATTTACTTCTCAAAATTCATGTTTTGTGAACAACATATTTAAATCAAAACTAGAAGAAAATATTAATAGGCTCTTGCTCTCCAGGATTATCATTGCTTAAATCAAGAAAGACATAGGCAAAAAGTTAGCATTAAATATCATACTCAGAAAATGTTAAATTAATATTTCAGTCTCATTGATCAGTGCATTGGCTTATAGCACATATATGTAACATTAAAGTCATTAAGCTTTGTCTGATTTACTCTATCACCATATTTTTTCTTGTTGCATAGAACTATCTGTACATATTGAAATCCATAGTTGGCCTTTCACATATGTTGTGACTGCTGTGTGTACTCCATTGGAAAAAAACATCTGGTGTAGGCAGCCTTTACTGAAAAGACAGCCACCCTTGTAATGAGCTGAATGTTGCTTGGCTAGATTCTGCAGCCTTGTGCAGTAATTGTTAAATTATGCTAAACAAAGCAGTTACGATTAGCTGACTATATAACACATGGACAGCAGCTCCGGAGAGACTATTAGCAGCTCCTTTCTCTGCTCTGTGGAGGGCGTATTGAGCAGGGGTCCCCATCTATAGCATTTATGTGCATTAATAGTGTATATGGATATGGGTTATTTTCATGAGACAACCTTTTACTAGATGGCACTGTGTGTTTAGCTTGAAAAAAGCCCTGTTTAAGGCTGAAACGTCGCTGTTGTTGGGTCAATAAAATCACATTTTGATGTGCTGCCTTCTTTCACTTTTTTTTAACCCTTTACATTATAACTCAACTGAATTTGCCACTTCATGGTTTTCATAAACTATGAAAAAAATACAAATAACACTGATTTATGCCAAATGATGAAATAAATTATGCTACATTAAATAAACCTTACCATATCTATGACTATTTATGTTACCTGTGTGGTTTAAGTTTAATACCACCCAAATGAATAATAAGGTGACTTTAGATATCTGTATTATATGCACAGTATCAAATAAAGATACAATATCAGATAAAAATACTATAGGTGAGTACAAGTATCGCGTCATAAGATATCACTGTATAAATAATGATTAAAGTAACACCACTATATATTATCTATAAGGTCACACATCTTAGGCATTTTCAGAAAAAGACCATTGCAACATTAGAAAACAAGATAAATTGTATCTGTCAGTTGGATAGTTAATTTACTGCAAAAATACAAAGATGCTTTACATATGAAAAGAAACATGACTACAGAAGAGTACAGCAATGTATTCCATCATTGTAATAATACCTGTGCCAGGCCTAGTGTAAGTCATGGGAAATCCCTAAAGATCATTAAGACTGGTGCTCATGGACTCCCTAGTCTCGGCTCTGCTTTATCAGTAAATCATGGCACTTTCCATCTTTTGTAGTGTAATGTCTTATGTAATATATAATTTTAATAAACCTGAGCAAGCCTTTTCTTCACCTTTTGAAAAAATTAACATAGGTGCACACTGGTGTGGCAGAATTATACAAACACAATCCAATATCAGCAGCACACCATCAACACCAAAAAACAATCAAAAGGCACATAGGAACTTTTGGAAAGGCATTTCTGCTACTTAGGATATACCAAAGATTTTTGAAGTTCCTAATTCACATCCTTGTCTAAAACTGATTAAGTCCACCTCCAAATCAGCAAGGGGAACAATACAGATGGGAACCTACACCAATATTAGAAATTCTGCAAATTCTATATGAACAGAGGATTTAAATCATCATATCACTGCAAATTATAATCCCTGTTAAAACGTAACTTTTACTGAGATATCTAAAATTATACAATCTAAACCCCTATAAATTACCACTACATACCTAAATGATACAGCATACTGTGTACTATCCGTCAGTGGAGTAATCGCCCTGATAAAGGACGGCTCCGCTTTATTGACAGATAATAACACTATATACGTGTATAAACACCTTAAATCCCAGCTATCCCGACGCGTTTCCCCCGTGCAATTCTAGGGTTCATCAGGGGATTCAAAAAACTCTCGCTGTGGAAAAAGAGTACGCTATATACAACGCATATACAGTCAGTCTTGAATACATATACCTCCTATTTAGATTCAATAGGGAAACTGATACTTAGCTTGGGTGCTGTCAGGTATAGGAAAGATACTCCCCGCAGCTCCTTTGGTATGCTGGCACCCAGGATAAGAGGGATACAGAGCAAATCGTCTCTGTTTCCCTTAAATGCCTCAAATGGCCCCTCAAATGTATAACAAATAAGTCCCTAACGTCTCCAAATTGGTATATTCTACTTTATACCTATTGCCGGGTTCCTTTAAGAATTGATTTACCCGGCGTTCCGGATGTTGAACTGCGCATGTCCGGAAGAGAGAAATATGTCATTTCCGGTTGGCGGCGGCGGGAATGACATTGCGCATGTCCGAGTAGCGACCCAGACCATGCGGCGCCCGGCGTTATAAAAAACTTCACTGCGCATGTCTGAAAAGAGAATGCATGTCACTTAAGGGTAGCGCTGTCGGGGTCGTCACTGTACATATTAAAAGCTCAGCTCGACCTTTGCGCTGGAGTTCAAAATAAGTGCCTGACCAGATACACGCTACCACGGCAGCACAGATAAGCCATGGCAAGTGCACTCGTTCCCGACGTCACCCAATATACTCGCATATGTATTGATAGCCATGGCAAGCTATTGTAACGGGACTTATCGCCTTAATCTCGAAATTTACCGGAGTAATTACCATACAACCGACATGAATAGGTTAATAAGGGCTTAATACAGGGCCAACGATTTCGGGGTACATTATTCACTGTCCTCAGCTGACTTAAATTATCAGACTGTAGGTAATCAGTGAATATAATAAAAAAAAAAAAAAAAAAAATTTATAATGTGATGCTGATACATATCCAATGGTCAGATTAGAACAATTAATAGTGGTCCTCTATGGAGAGTGTGAACAAAGCAGAGCAGAGTAAGCAGGCCTAAAGCAGAGTCTATTCTATAAAGCAGCCAGAGAAGACGATTTTAGGAGACAGTCAGGTATTTTAAGAGAGAGATTTCGTAATCGAGGATATCCCTCAAAAGTCCTTGAATCAGCTTTCAGGCATGCACAAAAACAGAATAGGACAACTTTGCTACAAGGTAAAACCCAAGAAAATAAAGACACGAATAAGGCGCGTATAGTTGCAACTTTTGATGACAGAAATTTAGAAGTGTGTAATATCCTTAAAAAATACTGGGGAATTCTAATGCTGGATCAGGATCTAAAGGGATATCTTCCCCCAACCCCTTTGATAACCTATCGGAGGGGTAGATCTATCAAAGATAGACTGATCCATAGTCACTATACATCAACACCCTCTCAAGGCACGTGGTTGGAAAGGAGACCGATTGGCATGTTTAAATGTGGGCAGAGATGTGTAGCCTGCCCATATGTATTACAAACCAAATCCTTCACAAGTGCCTCTAATGGTAAACAATTTTTCATTCGTGATTTTGCCAACTGTAGGACAGAAGGAGTAGTTTACATGTGTATATGCCCCTGCCCACTTAACTATATTGGAAAAACAAAGAGAACATTCAAAAGAAGGGTGGGAGAACATCTGGGGGATATACGAAATAGGAGAGACACGCCAATAGCCCGACATATGTGGGAACATCATAATGGTGAATATGAATCTCTGCGTTTTCTAATCTTAGAGGTCGTGAGACCATCCCCCAGAGGAGGGGAATGGGATAGACGAATCCTATGCAAAGAGGCCCAATGGATTTACCGTATGGATTCGGTTCATCCAAGGGGCCTCAATGAGACTTTACAATTTGGCTGTTTTATAGAATAGACTCTGCTTTAGGCCTGCTTACTCTGCTCTGCTTTGTTCACACTCTCCATAGAGGACCACTATTAATTGTTCTAATCTGACCATTGGATATGTACCAGCATCACATTATAATTTTTTCATTATATTCACTGATTACCTACAGTCTGATAATTTAAGTCAGCTGAGGACAGTGAATGCTGTACCCCGAAATCGTTGGCCCTGTATTAAGCCCTTATTAACCTATTCATGTCGGTTGTATGGTAATTACTCCGGTAAATTTCGAGATTAAGGCGAGAAGTCCCGTTACAATAGCTTGCCATGGCTATCAATACATATGCGAGTATATGGGGTGACGTCGGGAACGAGTGCACTTGCCATGGCTTATCTGTGCTGCCGTGGTAGCGTGTATCTGGTCAGGCACTTATTTTGAATTCCAGCGCAGAGGTCGAGCTGAGCTTTTAATATGTACAGTGACGATCCCGGCAGCGCTACCCTTAAGTGACATGCATTCTCTTTTCAGACATGCGCAGTGAAGTTTTGATAACGCCGGGCGCCGCATGGTCTGGGCCGCTACTCGGACATGCGCAATGTCATTCCCGCCGCCGCCAACCGGAAATGACATATTTCTCTCTTCCGGACATACGCAGTTCAACATCCGGAACGCCGGGTAAATCAATCTTTAAAGGAACCCGGCAATAAGTATAAAGTAGAATATACCAATTTGGAGACGTTAGGGACTTATTTGTTATACATTTGAGGGGCCATTTGAGGCATTTAAGGGAAACAGAGACGATTTGCTCTGTATCCCTCTTATCCTGGGTGCCAGCATACCAAAGGAGCTGCGGGGAGTATCTTTCCTATACCTGACAGCACCCAAGCTAAGTATCAGTTTCCCTATTGAATCTAAATAGGTGGTATATGTATTCAAGACTGACTGTATATGCGTTGTATATAGCGTACTCTTTTTCCACAGCGAGAGTTTTTTGAATCCCCTGATGAACCCTAGAATTGCACGGGGGAAACGCGTCGGGATAGCTGGGATTTAAGGTGTTTATACACGTATATAGTGTTATTATCTGTCAATAAAGCGGAGCCGTCCTTTATCAGGGCGATTACTCCACTGACGGATAGTACACAGTATGCTGTATCATTTAGGTATGTAGTGGTAATTTATAGGGGTTTAGATTGTATAATTTTAGATATCTTAGTAAAAGATACGATATAACAGGTATTATAATTAGCAGTGATATGAGAAACTAAAACAAAACTATCTCTTCTAGGGCAGAGTACCTTGTAGCTGGGACCTTCACTCCCTGAACTGTGGAGGGCTGAACAGGCCCTAGAAGAGGTAGCGTTGGTGTAGGTTCCCACCTGTATTGAGGTCCTCTTACTGATTGGGAGGTGGGCTTAACCAGTTTTGGTCAAGGATGTGAATTAGGAACCTCAAAAATTTTTCGTGTATCGTAAGTAGCAGAAATGCTTTTCCAAAAGTTCCTATTTGCCTTTAGATAGCTTTTTGGTGTTGATGGCGTGCTGCTGCTATTGGATTCTGTCTGTATATGGAGTCTACATGATAGGATGTCCTCATCGTAATCTGGTTTACATAGTATGTACCATTCAAAAATTGTGGAATAGAATTGCCAAACACATCACAGAGAGCATTAAGATTTCTTCTACTGGTGTATCAGCAGCTGTTAAACATTAGAGGCGACATGTATTAAACTTGGCATCGACAAGACACTTCTAAATTGATATAGAGGAGGGTAGTACAGGATATATGAACCTGCCATATGTGGGTTCATAAATCTGACATGTGCTATGCCTTGCATAACATAGCATATCTTTGCCTAATATCTTTGATGCATTCAGAAGTGCTGTGCCTGGTATAAGTTTTGACATACCATTCTTCATACATCTATAGAACAGGGCTACGATAGTTTTTCGGGGCAAGATACGTGTTCATACATGTCGCTCTAGATGGGGACTTGGGGAGAGGTAGAAATTAAAGGAAAAGGCTCTTGAGATGGGAGGTTTTCTGGATTTTTTTTTTATCTCTAAACCAGATTCCCTTCAGGACTGAACTCCAGACCTGAACTCCATTTCTGATCCTCTTCAGGTATAGCATTTTCTTCCAATTTTTATTGTCTTATGGTCATGATTATTTTGTTTGGTTAACATCCTTTGCTACATTGCTCCTCACTATCCATGTGTATGTTCATGGCTATTCATGTTTCTATATGATTATTTATAATACCTGTCATGATGAATTGTATGTTGTACCAAAGTTTCTAAGTATATACTGCTATATGTAATATGGTAAGTTGTATACATACTGTACATACAATGAGATTTTTGCTACACTGTTGGTGGATTTGTTAGTGGTGGGAATCGTAGTTTGTATTTCTGTTCTAATCATCATATATTTGATATGATGCTGGGCTTTTGATATAGCATACATAGTTTTTATTTTTTTACATCAATCAAATCAAATTATACTTTATATGCCCTAAAAATCTCTTTACTAAGATGTAATTAACACACATGTATGATCCATTATACCATTATACTGTATACATATATCTACACTTTCACATCTGACAATGGCTATGATTATGGTTTTATAATTGGTTACTTATGTTCATTGACTATAGACAACAGTATATCTGTGGTTTTTACCCATCTGTGGTTTTCAATTTTTGCATTGCATTTCAGTGTTCAGTGTTTCATGATTTGTCATTTCTTCTACTATTTATTTATAGGTATTTTGTAGGTGTTATATATGTATATGGAACACATTGGTTTAGTAACAATATCATGATATTCCTTTGTCACCATCAGGGAATACATCAATATGGATTGCTCTTGGGATGATATATTGGGGATAGCATGCAAATAGTCAGATTCTTCTGATAGGGGCTAACAACTGTCAATCTGCCTTCTGTTGTTTCTATTCCACCACTGATTTTTGAATCAGCTGTGTGATTGATGTTCAGTTCTGGTAACAAATAATTGTTTTATATTTTTAACATTTTTACTCTTTTTCCAGTGTTCTACAAGTGAAAGCCACACTGGTGTAATATGCATCAGAAGATGGGGGCTGTGTGTTTTTAATATATTCTAATAAACTTCAGTGTTTTTAAAGATTATTCATTTGTGCTGGAGAGCTACAATCATCATTCCATGTATGTCTATATGCTCAACTTTATAGCAATGGTCAAGCCCTACAATCAAAAAGTTGTAGTTTGCAGAAACTTTACAACTCTGGATGTTATCATTAAGGAAAACAGATTTCTATTTATCAAGAGATTCCTCTGCTTGTAAGAACATCAAGCCATATGTCAGAAAAATATCAAGCACCGACAGATTATTCAGCAAGACAATCACTTCAGACCCACAAACATCTTTATATCAGAGAATATGTTGCAAGTTTTGATAAAACCCTGGCCTGACCTGAAACCTTATGACAGCACTTATAACTTTGACAAGACATATTGCCAGTACAGTTAGCCGATGAGTTACCATGGAAGAAAACAAAGGTCTAAAATAGAAAGTCCAACAATAAGCTGTAAATTAGTATTTTAAAATAGTAACATAAGATACTGGATGCCAATCTAGTACTGCTAAAGGTACTTTTAAGGCTTTGGAAATCTTTAGATATGCAGTATATGGGTTTAAAAGGGTTTTACCACAAAGGCATTTCATGCCCTGCTAGACTTCTCTTCAGCTTTCAGTGTCTTCAAAAGAGGGTGTTTATAATTTGTTTTAACTGCATAGTATGTGACTCAGCAAGCTTGACATCACCATGCCTTTCCCCACAATGTGCTCCTTCCTGAGTCTTGTCAAACAAGTGTCTGTTTATGTAAAAGTCAAGTAACCTAAAATATAAGAGCTATGAGTAGCTACAATGTAGCTGAGTGGTTAGCACTTCTACTTTTCAGCATAGGGGTTCTAGGTTCAAATCCCAGCAGGAACCAAATGTGTTTTTTTCCTAAATGCACATACCTGATTGAGGGTTTTTTGTTTTTTTTTAGGGTGTGTGAAAAAATAACAATAGACAGACCAAGAAAAACAAGCAGCATGATGATTATCTGCACTGTATAAGGATGGGAGTAAAATGACAGCACCTGTTTGAACACTCGCTCAGCAGTAGTTATGTGTGATTACAAGGCAGGGAATAGATGGACAGTAGCTGCCTAAGAGGAAAAGCAATGTCTGAGCATGTGCGGCAAGACTGAGGAGCTCACATCACTGGTCGTATCTCCTGGAGATGAGCTGTGCAATACGGATCACTAAGATAGCAGCTAAAACAAAAATGGTACAGAATTTTTAATAATGATGAATGGTGAAAATTAGTGTTGAGCGATTATTATCGACAAAGTTGAAATCGGCACGGTTTTTATGTTGATCGGATTTTTTCGATTCACTTTGATAATGTAGGTTAAAATCTGCGGCATAATCTATTAAAATCGCCCCCATTTTCGGCGCTTCCTGTCATTTTGGCGGCCAGCAAATCTGCTTAGAGAATAGAGCAGGGTTAGCTGGGTTTGCGATGTCATGACTGGGATGTGTATGGTTGTGATTGGCTGGAAAAATCACATAACCTCGTTTACATAGAACAGCCTTCCTGTTCATGATCAGTGTGTGCCCCTGTGTATCATAAGAGCAGGACGTGTGCTCGGTCCCCTCTCAAAACAGCTCAGCGAAACTGTTTTTCTTTGTTTCACACAGACAACTATGCTTTTAGCTGTGAACATTAAAAACTTAGGTAGTTTAGAGATTTCAGTTTTTAGTTACTTAGCCCTGAGAAATTTTAAGGAGCATCTAGCGCTGTACAGCCTGGGGGGGAAAGGGGTGTGCGGGTAAACACAAAACAGACCGGCTGGCAGGCAGGCAGGCTTTTGAAAGGAGGTGGATAATTGTGAAACCCCCAGACTCTGCTTTGACCCTGCATTGAAATGGGTTTTTTTTAACAGTTTTTCGCCATTTTTTTGGTGAAATATTAGCTTGTATTTTGTGCAGCCTATACTTATATTAGGATAAAAGATCTTTTTAGTAACTGCCGTGTATTTGATAGGGGGCAAAACTCAACTTTTATTATCTGTACATGATTTAATTAGGTTTTTTTTCACTTTGGCACAGCTCACTTTTGTTCAAAGACCCACTTCGTTCTTTCAATAGGATACAGAACTTTTCTAGTCACTGCAGGTGTATTTATAGGTGCAAAAACCACGTTTTATTGTCCGTACAGAATTTAATTAGGTTTCGTTCACTTTGGCGCAGCCCAGTTTTGTTAAAAGACCCATCTTGTACGCATATTATCATACGAAAATTTGTTAGTAATTGCAGGTGTATTTATAGGTGCAAAAACCACCTATTATTAACAGTACACAATTTAATTCCGTGTTTTTCACTTTGGCGCAGCCCAGTTTTGTTCAAAGACCCACTTTGTACTCACAATAGGATACAGAACTTTTCTAATCACCGCAGGTGTATTTATAGGTGCAAAAACCACCGTTTGTTATCCGTATAATTTTTAAATAGCTGTATTGCACATGGTGCGGCCCTAGTTTTTTTCAAATAGCCACGTTGTACGACAATTCTGATAGAAAACTTTTCTAGCAACTGTTCTCGTTTGTCATTACTGCAAAAAACGCAATTTCTCATCCATGTAACTTCTGAATAGTTTTATTGCGCTTGTTGAATCTCAGTTTGGCGCACTTGTATGATATTTTGTTGAAAACTATCAATTCCTAAATCCCTGGGACTGAAGGGAAAAAACACTGGTGATTTTGTTTTAACGGTTTCTTCCCCCCAGACAGCATTTCACAGGTATTCGCTAGAAACAATTCAGTTTTTAATCCTAGTTGGCTGTAGGAAATTAGAGGGATTTAAGAATAGCTGTGATTTTCCGTCTTTTAATAAGAGACTTTCAAAAACTCTTCCATACCTTTTAAATTTTTTTTCTTCTGAACATGACAATGTAGGTTTTTAAAGGAGCAAAAAGGGGGTTAGGGAGGGGAAA